>JAECUM010062739.1:0-22771 GCA_016617855.1 Megalonaias nervosa
AAATTAGGGAACATGCAGGAAATACCAAAATGACGTTTATAACAAGTTTTCTGAAATATTTTTGTCCTTGATAGCTGATAACATTTGTTTCTATAAATAGTTTCGGTAGGACACGCGGTAGGTTTGCTAGATAATCTGGCAGTGAAAAGCGATTTCTTTATTCGACGATAATGACCTTTTTAACATGGCCTCTTTATAACATGGTTTCTTTATTGATGGTAAGCTATACATATTTGATAAATAATGGGTGATAATTTCATAAACAAATAAAAACTATGCTGCCTGTCCCCTTAAAAATGTAACGATTTAATTATGAAATTTGACTTGGGTTTGTCCCCCTCTTTCGCTATTGTTTAAAGTTTTCTTTTTGTTTTTTTTTTTATTATACATCTACTTCATTGTGATCCTTGAATCACAACATTAAAAGCTGAACTATTGCAAAAGATTTTAACATTTGGCAAATACAAGCCTTTTCTATACTTTAAAAGCACGTAATAATTTTAATTTAGTTCTGTTGTATTACTTTTTTCACACCTTTTCATTCATTAGATGGAAATGGAATTATTTGTAACAATGTTTAACTCTTGTAATCGTTATAGAATACTTTCAAATAGTCCTTACTTTAAACATTGCAGAATATTTCATGCTTATTATATGTTCCACTTTTCATTTGGCCTTTAATTTTAAATTGTTTTTCAATGAACAATTGTTAAATTTTAGATAAAAACGTATGAATAATAACCCTCATTCTACAAGCCGACCCAGAACAGAACAAACTTGTGTTGTACCTGAGGGTAATCAGAGTTTGTTGTGTGACCCGTCAAGACCTTACTTTATTGGTTAATAGTGCAGTACGGTCTATAAGGTGTAATCGTACCGCTCGGTAATCAGAGTTAATATGACATACGCCAGTCCACACGTGGTTATGAAGTGGGAG
Source organism: Megalonaias nervosa (assembly GCA_016617855.1). NCBI lineage: Eukaryota > Metazoa > Mollusca > Bivalvia > Unionida > Unionidae > Megalonaias > Megalonaias nervosa. The sequence goes on from JAECUM010062739.1 coordinate 938, forward strand.
CTCTTATATCCGTGATTTGTTACGAGTGTGAGTGTTCAGTTGCTTAAACCAAACAGAAAACTTCTTGTGTTGTCTGCAGCAGACCATTGGCCAACTACACTGCAGCGACGCACCTGCGCAGTTATCACTACTAAAAGGACACAGCGTCACCTTTTTATAGACCGACGATAGCTGAGATATTATTCACGCGAGATCTTATCTTCACGATTGAGAAATCTGAAGTGAAAGGAATCGTGTTCGGTCACCGCATTTAGAACTTGTGTTCGGAACATTGCGTACATCAACAATCGGCTGCAATGAACCTTTAAGATTGAATCTTTGTGTGGTGTAGGTAGTAGGTAGCTATTAGACCAATAGTAATTACAGTTGTGAAAGGCAGTGCGAAATAATTATTTCTCAATGCAGTTCAAGAAGGCGTAGAAACAACAACTGACAACATCGTTAGTGAAATTCATCGTCATATGTCCAAATCTGTCAGCAGAGAAGAAAAAACAAACTGCATGATGCCCAAGTAGGGTAATTTGCTATCTTTCAGATCGGACTTTGAACAAAGCAGACAAAAATGTGAAAGGATCATAGTTCACTTGTGGTTAGATGAATCGTAGATAAGACGTTAAACTATTTCACTGTCTTAAATAAAAATGAAAACAAATGAAGAAACAGATTTTGTATGTTACAGATGTAAACGACGACTGCCACTTCACTACCAGACGACATGGTTTTAATGTTGGCAGGATATGGTGAAGTGTTATCTCTTTTGCTGGCCTTTCTGGTGTTTACTACGTACATCGAAGTTGGTGAGTAGATCCACACTTGGTATACGATTCAGTTTATTTCTTTAATAATGTTACTGTTAGTTTGTTGGCTTTGAAATAATTTTTCGATTATTTGAAGTTGAGAAAAGCAATGGGATTGGACCAAAGTTTTCCAAACTTATCAAGGGTCCTCTCTTGTACAAATGTAAGGTATAGTAATCAAAGAAAAGAGGCGGCCCAAAGCATGTAATGATACAAACTATATGACAAAGATAACAATAACAAAAACACAGGTAAAACAGGAAATAATAAATTGACAAGAATAATTAGAAGAATAGGAAGGAGAAGAAGAAAAAAACGATAAATGGTTGACAAGAAATGAAAACCAGAATGACTTAAAGCCCGGAGTAAGCAAAACTAAAAATGGTTACTCGAAAATGTGAGCTCCCAGAAATTAAATTTGGGTTTGTTGCAGGATAAATTAATTATATTGGGGAAAATAATCAGTGCTACTGTTTAAAAGTTTAAAGGTGGTCACAAGTAGAAAGGATCGATCAAAAGAATTGAATCGTCTGTTGCTGGTAGATGGAATAGTCAAAGAAAGGCGTGTTGAACTGAAATCCACTGAACACGAGGGTCGTGTGTTCTCTCCGTATTATCAGGTTTTAATCTGCTACAATTTGATTTCAGTTTGGTTAATATGATATTAACTATTAGAATTTTATCTTAAATTGGTTAACATGATATTAAATTTACTATTTGTAATGGGGTGCCTTTTCAATATAAGGTCGAATTTGTTTCTTTGAACACGCGTAAGTACGGCGAATCAGGGTATTCCAAAGGGAGGGAATTCCAATATTTAATTGTACTCAGAAAACGAAGAACAGAATTTTAGCCTGGGCGGCACGGACGTAATCTGATGTCTATAATGAAGTAATCGGAGTAATCTGACACTTTCTCTACAACAGGATGAAGAACTTTCCAACAAATATGGTAGAGCCATTATGTTCTCAGTTTTATTTAACATAGGTCTTTATAATTGGTTTCACAAAATCTTGATTTTATAGTCCCCCATCACGTTTCGAAATAAAGAGCGATTTATCAGCATTGATTGTCGAGCATGTAACGATTATGGATGCTTAAATCAGATTATGATGCTGTTGGTCTTCCCAGAAAATAGTTTGTTTTATAACAGTAATTATTATAGTCCTAATATGGAAAAATAAAAAGCGTACGACGAGGGCAGCTCAATTCTCGATAAGACAACGACTGACATCGTTCTTGACACTATGGAGATGTGTCGAAATTCTACGCGTGAGAGTTATGAGCATTTAAAAGGGGAATCTAAACTGCTAACTACATTGCACGGAGAGAGAGAGAGAGAGAGAGAGAGAGAGAGAGAGAGAGAGATCGAGATCTTTTTATTATTGTAAACATAATCTTTTGCTTATTACAAATAATTGTACTATTTTGTCAATCATTGCATAGTATTGTTTTCCTGAAAAGTAGAGATCGAAAGCTGACAAACTGGCTGATGATTACCGGCACCTTTCCATCTTTCAATTTTGTTCCGATTTCACGACAAACTACTGCGTGACGAACATGTTTCAAAGCACACACGTTTGCCACATGATCGTGTTGATCATAAATTTCGGATCAATATGAACACGTTTGGGCCTAACCGCCAAAATGAAAAATACTTCGGAAAAAAATACAGCGGCCGCCACTGCATATACATCATCGTTATAGCGTTCATTACAGAGACTTAAGGACTGAGGTGACTTATTCTTTGTTTAGTTTAAACATATTTTATTTCATGAATTTGTGACTGGAGATTAAAAGAGGTACAATACAGAATGTAAAAGATTAGAACGAAAACCAATTGCTTGTGATGTTCTTCTTTTACGATAAATGTTTTTGAATATATATGAATATATGGCGGATGGTATCAAGTTTTAATGACAAAAAATTTGAAATTATGTAATTGTCAAAGTGACGAGTCTCTTGGTAATATATTAGCATTCAGTCATTAAAGCGGGAGGGTGAACAGCGAGGGAGTAGGTGAAAGACGAGGAGAATAAAAGAAAGAACTTTAAAGGAGAAATTGTCTATTCAAATGTGTCAAACATTGTGTAGAAAGTTGAGAAAATAGGCAGAAAGGAAACGGGAGAGACAAAAATAAATAAATAAATAAACAAATAAATAAATAAGTAAATAAATAAATAAATAAATAAAAGGAAGCGTTGTATAAATATAAAGGAGGTATTTAAAGATAAATTACTATATGGTGTGAGAGATTGAAACAGTTCGATGTGTTGTTCTTAGAAATAAAAGCAAGAAAAAAAAAAAGAAAAAAAAAAGAGGTGTTGTGTACATTACACAGAGCCACATCTACGAAGCTGTGATCTGATTTTATTCTATGTTCTAAGAATGACAGAAAAGCCAAGAGATCTTCCATTTGACTCTGACTGAGACACCACTGAGCATTTTGAAACATTAATACGAGTATTATCCAATATCTTACGTAATATTGCAGAGGAATGGCTAAATAACAAATATAAAGAATATAGCAATAGTTTCATCCGTTCATATATCAAGCGATCCTTTACCTTAAATTTGTTTACTGTGGTTCAGTTGATCGATCGCTTAAATGGTTTTACCACTTTTATTACATACGTTCTAACTTTCGCTTTATGTCAGGTGAGGAACATTTAATAATCTTAGGGGCGTGCTTTTATTACAATATGTGATGCTAAGTATATTCGTACACGTTTATCAGTAAGGAGATTTATATTGAGCAATTTCAACTTAATCTTTTCTGCAAGAAGACAAGATCTTAGCAAACCCCGAAGATTATACCGATTATCCCAGTTATGTCCTAATCTGATCGCCTTATTGGTAAATCAAATAGTGATTATTAAAATAAAGCAAATATGGCTTATGATCAAGTCTTCTTACAGCACATACACGAGGGTTATTTTTGCTATTAAGATAGTACATACGATGAGTCTATGGCATAGCAAACGTGTAAACTGTGACCAAAGTATGATTATGTAATGTTATATGTAAACATTTTTTAATGCTTAAAAGTATCATTCTACTGGTATTGCGTAACAATACAGTATAACTGACACGTATCAAAATGATAGAATGACTATTTACTGATGATTAGGTATCGTCCAAAATTGTCGTTTTTAGACAGAATTTCGAGTAACCACCTGTACCGGTCGTCATCAAGAGGATTGCATTAGCCCCCCCCCCCATAAAAAAATAAAAACATTTTATCACAATTATGTCTTCTCTACCATTTCATTTATTCTCGCTTTCTCTACCGAAGGTCAAGACTGAATAGTAGATTTTTAAAGTTCACTTAATTTTCCATATCAAGAAGGACGAACATTGTTTGGATTGAAACTGCAAACGTATTAGTAACTTACATGATCGCAGTACTATTGATCAATGTTTTTAAGTTTACAAGTGTGTGTGTGTGTGTGTGTTTTGTGTGTGTGTGTGTGTGTGTGTGTGTGTGTGTGTGTGTGTGTGTGAGAGAGAGAGAGAGAGATTTTTTAAAATCTGAGTTACGGTATTTATTGCATTTAAGGAGTTTTGACAACACGAAACCAGATGCTTTGTGGATGAGTGTTCCAAATGATATATGTCTTCTTTTGGTTTACACTCTAGACTATCTACAAACAAACGTCTCTGTTATGGGGCAAAACAATTGTTCACCGTGCATAGACCTTGTCTAAGTGCCTTCCTCTAATACAATTACTATGGTTTGTGCAATAAATATTTATGTGTAAAGTGCGTGTTTAGGATAGGTAAAATACGCAGACTCGTAATGGGATATTCGGATACCTAATCAGTCATGCTAGTATTAATTAAGTGGAAACAATGGGTTGTAAAATGTCGTAAACGACGTCAAGAAAAATGAAGCAATGTTGGGGGAAAAAAAGGACCTGCAAATAGGATAATGAAATTTGAAGAACGCTTATGTTTGTAATTTACTTTTGTGCCTCTATTCGATTGTACAATGTAAAAGTAAATTATGAGCATCATGTTTATGCTTCAAAGGTCGTTTAAACTGTATATAAATATAAATAAAAAGGAAATAAAAGAACCAGACCATAACAAAAACCAAATGAAGCAGAAAAATAAACATTACCATGAATATAGACATAATAGCAAAGGACATAACCACTTTTTGGGTAGTTAGAATCATATAATATACGCACAATAGTGGACATATGGTGCAGATAAAAGATAAAGTTCTATAAATGTAGAAAGAATTGTGGAAAAATAAAACATTGGAAGATAAATCCTTCCAATCCAAGAAAACAAAGACAGATGTTCCAAGGACACTCCAGAACAATAGGGTCTCTATTGTGCCGATCAAAGTTAAAGCCCTACAAATGTCAGTACACAACTGGAACCATTGAAAGGAAAACAAATATATCCAACAAAAACGCCAAAGACGGATGTTACAGTATAAAAGATGTAGAGCAAAAATGTAAATATAAAGAATTGCATGAGATTTTAGAGAGAAAACCCTTCTAAATGTAAAGCTTAAGTCCTACAAGATAAATGATACTGGTAAAGACGTGATAATAAAAACAAATAGCAAGAACTAAATACTAAAAATAATCATAACAATAATTAACTGATGTTACAAGAGGAAAGTGAAGCTGAGAAAAGCGACTGGATAAACAAACGTACGCGCTGCGTTGTGGGTTAAAAATCATTTTTTTCTTTGCATTGGAGTTTTTCGTTTAAGTCATTTGTCATTTACTGTTATACTTTACATTTTCTGGATAGTTATTTAACTAGAATAAAACACTGCATTTTGTACCTCTAAATTACATTTATTAAATACGAAAAGAAAGACAGCTGCTAGAGGATTACAGCACACTCATTAGTTCACATATTGATCGAAAAATGAATGAACAGGTTAACATTGTGCGTACTTTACTTCTGAGGCAACAATGTACAAATAGAGTTCAAAATAGATCGAACGCTTTAGTGACGTTAATGGAAATAGCATAATTGCCAGTTCCCTTCAAGGTCTTTTTGAAAAGAGAATCCAAAACAAAGTTTAAAAGGACAATCCATTTTATGTAATTCTCAAAACTTACGTATAATAAAGACCTCGGAATAAAAAAAAACGATCCCAGAGGTTAGATGTTCATGTTTGCTCATTACCTCAAGTGCTCAAACGTTATTTGACCTAGACAACATCTAAATTACATGTTACATTTACTTTCAACGTATACTAAAACATAAATAAGACTGAAATAAGAACATTTATTAATGAACATTTTAGGATGGCTATTGATTTACAATTACTGTTTCCTTCAAATTAGTTCAGCGGAAAGAATATCATATTTCCAATTATGTCACAATCAGTTATGTCAGCGGTTCAGATGCGCTTCATTGTGACGTTATGGGTATATTGTGACGCCTTCCACGTGCTATCTTGTAAAGTTGCCAGTTCTGGGCTCCGTATGTGCAAGTTAAAATTCTTGACATTTTCCACATAAGTATTAGGTACAATCCTTACATTCTGCACTAAAACATTGTAGAGAAATGATCGCTGAAAATGTAATATCAATTAAGTATGATTTTGTCATCAAAGCGTACAGTTTTCTCCAGGTATCATTTTACCACCAGATTTACATCGTTGTGGCAGTGGTATTATTCTTCCAAAGGAAAGTTACTCACTGTGGGGAGTATGGCTTAGAGTAGACGTTTCCAAATTAGCCGTTGTCGTGTACGTGAATAATTTCAAAAACCTAAGTGACCTTCTTCGGACTTCATAATGCTCATCTCAAGATACACGAACGAATCGAGTTTCATTTTGTGGAGACTTCTATCTGACATACATCAATTAAGGCGTCAACATTAAAATGTTGCTTATCTTTAAAGGGAGGTCACAGTGACCTATATTTGATTTTGTGTTGTGGAGACTTCTATCTGGTTGACAACGAATTTAAAATACCAAAATAAAAATGTTACTTATCATTAAAGGTCGATCACAGTGACGTGTATTCACATTTCATTTTGTAGAAATTACTATCTGGTAGACACCGAATTAAAAAGCCAACATAAAATGTTACTCATCATTAAAGGTAGGTCACAGTGACTTATATAAGAGTTTTGTTGTGTAGTGCTCCTTGAGTCTTCTGAAACTCTAACTTTCATAATTATAATCAGAAATATTTTTTGTTGGAACTCGCGCATTGAAGAAAAAAACTAAATCAGGTCGTCATATAGGCCAACATAAATATCAATTGCCACATTTCCCCTCTGGGACATTTCTATGTGTAGTTTATACTACCAAGTTTTATAAACCACAACTAGAACTTTTTTTTTATGTTGAACAACAACAATACACACCTTAATGTAAATTGTATGTTGCGAATGGAGAAACTTTTCTCATGACAGCTGTTATTACATCACAGTTTTAAGATAACATGGTATAAAGGTTTGCATAATGGTTTTTATTAGGTTAGTTATTATAACATTCATGGCACGGTGTCAGTTAACGTCAGAAATATATATTGCACGTGGTGTGCAACATACACGCGCAACTGGTATTAATGGCGTGATGGAATAAATTATCTTAATTTTAGATCGTATGAAAGGTGACTCGACAGACTCAAGCATACAGTCACGAAACTATTGTAAAGACAAGACAGTCGCGTTTCTAACGCTTGAAATTACTACTATTTGCATACCTTTGATTGTAAATATTTTTCAGGTGGGTATTAAATAACATGTTTAATTCCTACGATATATACGCTCCATTGTGGTATTTTGTCGACAATCCACCGCATGAACACATACGTAATAGAACACACACACGCACGCGCGCACGTGCACGCACGCACGCAAACACACATAAATTGCATAACTTTGATATATGTAAAATAAAACATGGATCATCTCATATTTAGTTTTTCTTGTTTGGAATAATACTTTAATTTGGCATCATACATTGGACTATGATAGTCTGAACATAAGAATTATAGAAAATACGATGTTTCATTCAACCGTACCTCCAATACGTCAGAGGTTAGACCAAACAGTGTAGCAAAGTTAATGTCAACAGTCACACACAAAAGTCACACATTCTGCGTAATTTGCTTTTCGTTCTTTGAATTCTAGAAAGAAAGATATCAATATTCAAATAAGTCGGCCTTTTCCTTTCAGATAGTGAATATGATATTTATGTTATTTTATTTACGTATAAGTCTTTTTAAATTTTTTTTTAGTCTTTTAAATATTTTAAGTTTCTATGGCCTTTGTTACGAGGTGGGGATAATGATGATCCCCCCACTTCGGATAACGTTATCTTGGAGATGATCGACCGTGGTGTTATTGCCCGGATCGTGAAGACAATACAATAAAATATGAAATTGATGGATAGAATAAAAGAAATTTGAGCAGAGATATAGAACAGAACAACACGAGCCCCTATATGTAAAATATAACAATTTAATCAATTACATAAACAAAAATGAAAATGAACATTATGTTTAAATTATTCACTTTCTCTTAGAAATAGAATTACAAAATTTATGCGAAATTCAACAATCCGTTCTGTTCTATCGATAGAACAATTTTCCTCATTTAATCGAGTGACTGATCGAACTTAAATTGCTGGCATGTCAGCATCACCTAGATGCTTCCGGTCTTTCCAAATCACTGTTGGTGATAGGTCCCCGTTGCCGTATTTCTTTTCCTTCTCTATGTGTCTGTCTCTGTCTGTCTGTCTCTTTCCTCTAGCGTCTTCGGGTCATCAGCCGTCGTGGTTGCTCTCTTTCCTATGTACAATACAGGTATGGAGCTATTTAATACCAAACCTAAAATACGTGTCAGGTTTTTTCTACTCCTTGGATCAAAAAATATATCCACTCTTTTTTACGTCAGATATCATCTATCGTAATCCAAAGAACTAAGCTATGGTCAGTTCGAAACCAGATACTAATACACACACTCTACCATAATAAATTAATGTCTTCTTAGCGGCTGCTCGTAATCCTCTGGAACAATTGCATGATTAGACCTTTTTGATAACCATTACACCCCGCTTTGGCTATAAATCACCAGCTCAACTGTCAGTTTACACAAGTTCCTAATGCTAACACCATCGATTCTCGGTTGAAAAGAACTGACAACTTAATTACACAAATGAATTACTGGACTTCACTCCCTGTCCTAACTACGTTATTTTGCTCATTAGCAATTAATTGACATACATTTCCAGACATGGAAAAGTCAATTCTTAGCATACCTGATACATATCATTTAAGACAGATAAATTAATTCTCATAATTCTTATCAGAGTAATGTATGAAATTCCTATAATACATGATTTCTATTACATCTGAACGATGTAATTCAAACAGATTCTAATAATCCATAAATCATATAACATTCGAGACAAAATGTATGCAAACCATTAACTTCTGAACTCAACGAAAAATCGGTGCATGAATTTAAAACAATAAGCTCAACAAATATTTACATACTTACATCAAAGTATTTATTATATTGTATGTGATTGAGACTAACCTTGTGCTTTATTGTGACTTGCTCTTACTAGAGAAAAGTACTCTTTTTTTTTTACTAATCTTGGAGATAAGAACTTCCTGGTTTGCCTCAGAAACTTAGACTGTCTAATTTCGCAAGGGAGATTTACTTAAAACATTGAATTTCGGCTGGGAAACACACCCCTTTGTTTAGCTTAGCCAATCAGAATTTCTTTCTCCAACCGCCAAAATTTTAACACTCCCATCGAAGTCAGAAGAATCCTCCACCTTTATTAATAACTATTATGGAAAATGTTTGTATGCTTATTTTGAGAGAGAGAGAGAGAGAGAGAGAGAGAGAGAGAGAGAGAGAGAGAGAGATTTAAAGACGTTGTATGACTATGATTTTCGCATGTGACACATGATAATTATCTTCATTGAAGATCTGAAACTCAATCTCTGATGTGGAGATGAGATAATGCTTTCAATCTAAGAACCATAAATTGCGTAAGCTGTAAGTCATTTTGACTCCGCAATTAGCGTCGGTATTAAATTGTCAAATATGTATTTAGTAGTAAATTTGACGCGATCTTGACCCACAAATAACAATGCGGGGATAATAATTCTTCAATCTAAGACCTAAAATGTTATCTATGATCAGTTGAAGTTTCGATGGAACACATTTTCTCTTTCAGTGCCTGTTGAAAAACGATATGATAAAATAATAATTGGAAATCTTAAATAATCACAAATTCCATTATTCCTATAATGTAAATATCATTTGAAAAAAGAGAAAAGCCACCACTAAATAAATGTTCAAAGAAATGTACACAAAATCCGACTTTAGTCATTTTAGTGCCAGATCGTTGTCAATAGAAACCTATTCGCTTCCCGTTTAACCTTGTGCGAAAATTAAATATCCCAAAATACTTATTTGTGCCTTTGTACCTTAAACCGTAAGAAATTTCGCTTTACGCAGCAGATGAACACTTACGTTGCAATGATCTTTTAAAGGAATCACAGCCATACAACACCTTTACGATTCTTCTGGCGAAGGTAACGATTCTAGATAGTCACCGGGTAGTCTGGGACTGTCAGAGCCCAGAAGTCTTTGTATACTGCCATAATATCTTAGCATAAAATTAGTAATTTTCCTTTATGAATATTCAATACATTCGATACTTTCATACGAGAAATACCATTTTGTGGAGGAATTCTATTTATGGGTTCAAGGAGCTTTGTCATTTCTTCTTTGCGTGAACTATGCAATTAATAACACACTGTTGTCAATACGCCGTTTGTTTGGGTCACTACGTAGCGGAAGACAAGAAAATATTCATTCTAATCAGCATACAATTCAACTTTTGATGAAGAGGTTATCTTGTATCGAAGATCTTTTGTTGATATTTTACCACATTATACAGCTCATTCAATAGAATCGTTTGATGATAGCTAATTATTTACCAATATGAATATGATCTAAATGTTTTATGCCGAGAGCAGACGACATATCAGTACTTTATTTCTCACATCAATCTGATGGGTACGAAATTTGTATACTGGTCTGAACTGAAACCTTTTCTTTGTCCATTGTTTAGCAATATTTGAAATTTGAACAAGACGGCCTTTTCCTGTGACACGTGCCAGTTTATTGAATGACTGCCGTATTGCAATCTTATACTGTCTATCGTTAATGTATTTGCTGAATAAACTACGAGCGCTGTACATTCAAAATGAAGACACCAACTGTCAGGATGTTTAAACTGTCCTATCACGTTATCAGAATCTAAGAGCATGATCGATCATTGAATAAATTAAAAATCATAGAAATTTGCCCTAATTACTTAGTACTAGGCTATAATTACTTAGGAGGTATATTTTCTTACATGAATTAAGTAAACAGATCTCATATAGTCTTGATCAATCATGTTCGATTCGGAAAAGCTAGGGGAATTTTCATTTTGTCGTTTTGGACTGACATGTTTATTCACTGAGTAACTATCTGTGTCCACAAGAAATCCATTTCTTTGTCACTTTATCATGATAATAGTAACTCTCTATGTCTAAAGAAGTAATCTGAAACTATATTTTCCTCAAGGTCATACAGATTTGATATTCACTTCCAAGCATACGCCATCTCATCTTTGACTATATACTCTGCTAAAAACGATGACGTTCCTTACTTTGATTAGTAGGCAGGTTGTATTACATAAAACCAAAATTTTAAAACATGCCATGTCATTTCATGTCATTATAAATTAGCTTAAAATCTGAGTTAATAAAGATTGTGCGATGTAGCCATAAAATGTATAGCTGAATGTCTTCAAATGACATCTGTAAAAGTGAATTTCGGCCAAGTAAGACAGGTTTACATGCACGAGGATGGCGCTCCTTGCGACCTGTACAACACAAATACCGAGTCCGTCTATGTGAATATGAATAATCATGAGTTTGACTTTTCATCCATAATAAGGACGAAACGTTAAGAAAAAAGGTACACGTGTATTGCTGTGTTTTTTCTTGATTGACCTTTGAAAGGGTGTTGTTCAAAAGACAGACTGGTTCACCGAGATCAGGTCTATTATGTGTTGCGTGAAGTCAAACTTCTTCTCCTGTTGTGGGAAAAAGAAACTGTAAAACGACATTCAGAAAGGGAAGGGTGACGAAGCCTTGCTTGCATTCATAATGTCTTTTTAATAATGTTTTTATACTATAGACACTAGTTGTCAGAAGATTGTGACAATGTATGAGAGATCTCCCGCCTCTTATGGTTTTAGTTATCGCCATCTAGGAGACGATCGACCACGGTGTTATTGCCCTGATCGAGTAAACAATAAAGAAATATATGAAATTAAGGAATATAATAACAGATATATATGAGCATAGATATAGAATAGAACAACACGAGCCACATATGTAAAATATAATAATTTAATCAATTATATAAACAAAATGAAATCGGATATAGCATTTGAATGATTCGCTTTCTCTTAGAAAAAGCGTTACAAACTTAATGTGAAATTCAATTAGCCGTTCCGTTATACTGTTAGAACCAATGTCATCATATAATCAAGTGACAGATCAAACTGAAATTGCCGGCATGTCAGCATCGCCTAGTGCTTCCGGTCTTTTCCGAATTACTCTTGGTGATCGGTTAGCGTTTCCGTATTGTTCTATCTCTCTCTCTCTCTCTCTCTCTCTCTCTCTCTCTCTCTCTCTCTCTCTCATTTTCGGGCCATCGTAAATTCATTGCAGACTGCACTCTCTATTCACTGTACAGTCAGGTATGGAGCTATTTTCATTCAAATAAAAATATGGTACCCAACCTAACTGTGTGTCAGGTTAATTCTTCTCCTGGGATTAAACGATATCCCCACTCTCTTTTACGTCAGATAACGTCTATTGAAATTCAACAGAACTCAGCTATGGTCAATTCGCAACCTAATACACGCTCGCAACCCTATTACTATAAATTAATATTTTTACTAGCTGCTCTCATTCCTACTAAGACCATGACATAATTAGCCCTCCCTCTCAGATATTATTACTGCCCCGCTGCAGCTATAAATTACCAGTTGAACTATGCCAGTCGGCACACTCTCCTCGAGAGAGAGAGAGAGAGAGAGAGAGAGAGAGAGAGAGAGAGAGAGAGAGAGAGAGATTGGACAATGGATGTTTGATAAATCCAGGTGGGGAAGTGCCTTGTTGTTACATATTATTAGTTTGCCACGTTACTGCTGCTTCTCTATGCTTAGGAATGCCAATAAAGTGTTCAATTAAAAAATACAGAACCTGGTGAAATATACAAATACTTAATTCTGTAAAATCTACTCTTGAATGTCACCATTAACCTCACCATTGTTTTGGGGTCAAAACATTGTCATTAAACAATCTTTTCGATACAGATTCTTGATCTCATTTTCTTTCATGTCAAATTCTTCAACGGGTATTCAAACAGGTATACCAGACAGCAGAATGAGCACTTGAGGCGTACTTTCCACTGTGAAGACTATTCAACTTTTCCCCAGATTTTTTTTTTTAATCTTTAAACATGGAAGTGGTAGTAAAGGTCAGTTCTTGAGTGAGTCAGTGGTGAAATACTCGTCGTCTTCATCGGATCATAATGCACACCTGACTGCATAAAACAGGATTTACAGTCACATAATGTAGCTCCTCACCTGGGTCTACGCTGTTCAATATAAATAATAAATAGAGCCAAGAACATACCTTGATCTACGACTGGGCATGGGCAATATCAGAGTCTACGCTGTTTGCAAGAATGATTAGCTGAGAAAGGACATACGTTGGTCAGGGCCAGGGTGTGGGCACTTCAGGGTCACGCGGTTTGTTTGAAACGATGAGCTAAGCGAATAACATACCCTGACTTGGACTGGTGCCTGGAGCGTATAAGGGTCTGTGCTGTTCGCTAGAATGATTGGTCTACCCTGCTCGTTTGAAGGAATGATTTGAACGAATAATATACCAGGTCTTGGACAAGGCATGGACAGCTATCGGAAAGTCTACGCTTTTCGCCAGAATGATTAGTAGAGCAATGACAAACCCTGATCAGGGCCACGGTATGGGCAGTTCAGTGTGTACCTAGTTCGATTCAAATAACGAGCAGAGCGAACAACACACTCCGATTTGGACCAGGACCTGAATAGCATCAGGGTGGACGCTGTTCGCTTGAATTAATGATTTTAGCGAACAGCATGCCCTGATCTGGGCAGTTCAGGGTCTGCGCCTTTTCGTTTGAGATGATGAGAGAGCGAATACCACACCCTAACCTGTGCCAGGGCTTGGGCAGTTCAGAGTCTACACTGTTCGCTTGAAATCAAGAGAAGATCGAATACAATACCTGACTGAACTAGTGTGTAGAGTGAACAATATATCTTGAACTAGCACTGTGTTATGTGACGGCTGTTCTATGTCTTTGCGGTTGGTGAATACGGTACTCTTAAGAGCTTAAAATACTTCAAGTAGCAGTCTTTAAAAAGCTATTAGAAGGCAAACAATATAGATTACATTGAATAAATGTCGTATTTATGTCTTAAATTTTCAGTAATTTTAGTACTGAGTGCAATTAAAGACCACATTTAAGTTTCGCAACATGATTCCAAGGGTGTCTGGTGTAATAATAACTTGTATTTATTGTCAGTTCAGAGAGGGAAATATTATGGTTTAATAAACCATTTTAAAAATAAATCAGATTTGAAGGTTATTTGAATGAATCACTTTTTGCAATTAGGTTACCGGTACTTGTATATCTTAATGGCCGATGCCTTTGAGATGACAGAAATGACCAATGCCTTTGAGATGACAGAAATGACCAATGCGTTTGAGATGACAGAAATGACCAATGCCACTGAGATGACAGAAATAACCAATGCCCTTGAGATTTGAGGCAACTTTGTTCACAATTATTGGAGAATGTATTTTATGATTATTATGTGTCGCTTTTGTTATAACCACACTATCTTAAATTTTTTAAAAATTAACTATGGCCTTCATAAGTAAACTATCAATACAAACCTGACATAAAATGAGAGCAAATTCTTCTAAGCTGTGGTATGGGTACTTCGCATGCCGTTCATCGGCAAAAGTTCGAAATTAACCATAAAATTGGTGAAATTATTTGTGAGATTATTTGATCATATTTAATAGTATCGTGAATTCATATTTGGGATCATACCTACACGATAGTGCAGCATATGGTGATCACCAACCTTGAACACTAACCTCTAATATATTCAGCCAGGGTCTGGTTTGTCTTCTTCCATTTATATTTTACCTCCCTCAGACAGCAATCTTCCTTGCGCAGCCAAATGTCTTCCCTCCGCATGTGGGCTGGTATAGACAGGTTACAAGACGCTTTTCTTTTCTTTTACTCAGCCTTATTTTAATTAAAGGTGACCAAATGTGCAGCTCATTTTTCTTCGCATAATGCCAAGTTATCATCTTAGCCTTAATTACGTACAGTCGTACGATTAATTTTTTCGTGATCAAAATCTACATTTTTAAACTCTGAATTTCTTTCAAGTCCCTGCATCAGCTATCATTTTTTTAAAATCTTGTTTCAAAATGTCACTGTTTACTGAAAATATCGTAAACTGAGAGACGAATCATAGGAAATACATCACGAAAACGACGGGCACGTCGATTATTATACTATTTCTACCGATTTCCTGTTTGATATCCTTTGAAAGTAAATAGTTGTCAATAAAAAGTGACAAAAGTAAAGATGGCTGTGGTGTATGTGTGTGTGTGTGTGTGTGTGTGTGTGTGTGTGTGTGTGTGTGTGTGTGTGTCCGTGTTTGTACATATGCAAACATTATGCAGTCATCGAGGTATTATCACTTGTACTTGTAATTTACGTCAATAAGTTATCAAGTAGAAACGTCGACATAAAATCGTGCAGAAATATAGAATTAAACTGCAAACATCTTTACTGAAAGTTTCCAATAGCGTCACTATAAAATTCTGGACGGGAAATCACATGCTCTCAAGAGTTTCGAGTACATAAAAGAGCAATTACTGAAATGCTTCCAATGCCAACAAAGTGGCATGCAATTGCTATCAAATGTGTCAGAATATTACAATAAGACAACGAGTTTGCGATGGCATAATTTATCATTACCTATACAAGTCAAATAGTCCATGCTCTAAAAATGCTTATCTTTTTTATTTTCGAACTCAGATTTAGAACAAGTGTTACACTCATTCTAAATCTGAGTTCGAAAATAAAGTAAGCTAAAATATTTTGTGACCCAAAGTGTATTTTGGGGTGGTGGTAGTGCTTTCTTAAAAGAAAATTTGTCACGATCACAAAACTGATAATTGCCTCGGCACTTATGCCAAAACGGGAAAACAGTTCACTGGCATTATTCTAAAAACAGCTATGAAAATATCATAATCATTTAGGTAATAATATATTTTGATTGCGGACAATGATGTGGTATTTAATTCAAAAAAACGCTCATTGAGAGTTTTAAACGAGTAGGAAAAAAATTACTTAATAGAGTGATTGTTACTCAAGTTTAGTTTCTCTGTCACGTAATTGACTAAAGTCACACATTGGTCTAGAAAGGAGTTCAGCAGTTAATTTTCCAATATAGCACATAGTATTAGTGTCAATGACTTGGTTTGATGTCCTTTTTAAGACTATTTGAGTCAAGGCTCCGTGGAAGCGTAGTTCGTGTGTGTGCATGTATGTGTCTGTGTGTATATGTGTGTGTCTGCGGGAGCATACATACACAATGAAGTATATAAATGATGTTTGCATAAAAGTTAGTATTGATGCACTTTCTACCTATTTTGGACACACACACACACACACACACACACACACACACACACACACACACACACACATCAGCCTTTGTTTGATGAAAAGATTTTCAAACTATACTTTTTATTGCCTGTGATATCAACATGCGTACGTCTCCAGTGATAAATTATGAAATTATCAAAGTCTTGCTACGTCTACGACTTGGATGCATGTATATAAACTGCTTGGTCCATCTTTTAAAGTAACCAATGCCCCTTAAAATTATTTGCGCAAAGGGAAAAATATTTTTTTTAGCATAATTTAGAGATAAAATTGCTAATGTTTCAATCCCATACAATGGATTCGAATTACAAAAACTTCTCGCAATTTCTTTTACTTTGATGCACGATATTTAATTTATTCCTCTGAAATAGGAAGACCTCCTCTAGAAATTTTAAGTCAAGTTCCCCTCCCCCTTAAAAATCCCAAAATAAAAAACAAACAAACAAGCAAAACAAACAAAGCAAAACAAAGCAAAACAAATAAAATAGAAGAATATTTGGCATGATGTAAGGTGTGAAGACAACTGACGTCAAGTGATGAGTCTCCTAGAATATTGTGACGAGATGTTTAGTTGACTTAAAACGTGTTGCAAACTTTTAGATGTAGCTTACTAAGTGTAATTCAATATCTTAAAACATTTTTTTCTATTTAAGATACCTTTTAAGAAAGATTATTTATTTTTAAGATGCCTTTTAATAATGGAATAAAACTCTAGATAACAATCTTTATCTGCTTTACATAGGTTCCTTTCTTTTCTTTGTTTAATTTCAAAGCATTGGGTTGAATTTCTCTCATGTCAGCAGAAAATCTCCTCGAATAGTGTCCAAGTATTGATCTTTACGTGACACCAGTCAAAATGTCAAAGTGAAAGGTCAAGCTATAAGACAACAATTCGTATTTTTTCTTGCATTTTTAAAATGCATGTTAAAATATTTGAAATAGTGTCCCTACTCATATATGAACACAAGGTCACATCACACAAACAAGATCACATCACACAAAGACACACAAAAACACGCGCACATACACGCAATAGGTGAATTAGTGCCCCCCCCCGCCTAATTCCATCCAACCATATAATCATATAGAGAAATGTTTTCACACTTACACAAAATAATGGTATCAAAGCAAATAATTACTGCCCACGTCAATCATGTACTCTCATTAGAGGCAATTAAACTGGATCTGCATTTAACTTGCACTTGAAATCATTAAGTTCGCGCAGCTTATCTCTGTACACAGTCCAAGTTTGAGGAAATGTTCCTTCCATTGTTTGTTGCTGATCGTTTCGACCTTTCGGATACGTATGTGATTGGTGACACATTATAATATTGTCAAATCCTCACTGACTAATATGTATGCGATTGGTGATACGTGGTGACAGTCAAAACCTCACTAATATGTATATGGTTGGTGATACATTATGACATTGTCAAACCTCACTAATATGTATGTGGTTGGTGATACATTATGACATTGTCAAACCTCAATGACTAATATGTATGTGATTGGTGATACGTGGTGACATTGTCAAAACCTCATTTACTAATCTGTTAGAATGGTATGTATATAAACTGTTTATTTCATCTTTGAAGCAAATAATGCCCCTTTAAATATAAACGTACAATCAAAATATTTCGACTGATATAACTTCGCAAAGACTAGTTACTTTGTCATTGGGCAATCAAGTTTTCATTAGACTCTCATCTCTTAGCCTTTTCTAGTATAACCTGAGATAAAATTGTCAACGTTTCAATCTCATCGGGTTAAATCGCATCACAAAACCTCTGGCATGTGAAGATATTCGGCATGAAGGTACAATACCAGAAAGTTTATCTTGAGTTGGAAAATATGCACTGGAAACTTATGGAAATTGAAAGAAAACAACGGAAAATACACTATCAAAATGTGTCGATTGATACATGGCTGGCATTGGTCCATCTTTAAGTGATTAATATCTGGCCTTGTACACATTGTTATATTATTGATCAAGAACGCAGAGACTTTATTATTTGTAGTTTGATATCTTGATACATTTTTTCTTTCTGAGAGGCTAATAGAGATGACATGCTCGGACCAGCATGTCATTTTTGTAAACCTTCAAGATACCATTTAAGGTTTGAACAAAATTATATCTATCGGATTAAGACATTGTAATCTCATTTTTTTTTTTTTTTTTAAATTTAACATTTTACATTGCTGAATTGCTTGAAGTCCACAGAAAGAGAAAATTTAGGTCAAACTATTACTATTTCTGTGGCACATGTTTACGTTTTGCTGTGAAGAAATACACAGTGAATTTAATGGCCAATTACATTTCATTGCGTCAGGACATAAGAAAACAACTCATTTTTGCATCTCTATCCTCTGAAAAGGAACGATCCTTAATATTATTGGGGTACTTATTTGAGTTCATGTAAATGTTCCATGATTTTGAAAGTGCAACAGTATTTTATTGGTTGGGGGGGGGGGGAAGAGAAAAACATCCATGAAATTATCGAAACGTCACTAAATGTACCAGCTGGATGTACGTATACACACTGTCTACGATATCTTGAGAGCGAACAATGCCCATCAAATGCTACACTTAAAAGCTTTATCTTTTGAGCGGCAGTATTTTGCAACGACCCTCGAGTTTATTTTTTATTCTTGACATAATAAAATCTCTCTCTCTCTCTCTCTCTCTCACCCCCACACCACCCACCACACCCACACACACACACACACACACACACACACACACACACACACACACACACACACACACACACACACACAATTTCTAGTATATTCTAAAGTAAAATTATAAATGTCAAGCTTTCAAAGAAGCAAAGAATTACTATCCACGTTCAGCCACTCCCATTTTAGATATTTTAATTTCACAAGGCAGTTACAAACTAAATCTGCATCTGCCCTTTACCTACTTTAATCATTAAATTTAAACAGCCTATCTCTGTACGCAGGACATGTCTGACGGAACAGTTCTTTCCTTTGCTTTTTGCCGATCGTTGTGACCTCCGTGATTCGTATGTGCCCGGTGATACATTATGAAATTATCAAAGCCTCACTGGCTGGCCTGTTAGGATATATTTATATAAACTGCCTATCTTCAAAGTAAATAATGCCACTCGAAAAATATTCTAAAGATATTTGGACCGATAGCAGTTTGCAAATATCCTCGGTACTTTGTCAGTCAAACTTATCTTTGTCTCTCTCATCTCTTATCTTTACAGATCATTTGTTATCTGTAGTTTGATATCTTGAAACTTTCATTTCCTTGCGAGACTAAAGCAAATTGCATATATAGACCAGTATTTCATTTTTAAAATCATCCAGATACCATTCGATGGTCGAACAAAAATTGAGGAAAATAATATCTATCCGATTAGCACAGTGTAATTCCTTTTCTTGATTAATTTAGAATTGTGCATGATTGAATTACATGGAAGTCCACAAAAGAATAAAAGGCCGGGTCAAAGTATTACTATTTCCGTGACAGTTGTTGACATTTGCAAGTGAAAGATGTACAATAGATATAATAGCCCAATTACATTTCGGTGAATAAACATATAAGAACTCATTCTTTGACCTCTATCTACTGAACAAATTGTCCCTTTTAACCGTATTATATATATTTGAGTTCTTACAGATACGTTCCATGTTAAATCTAGGACGACTAAAATAATGCAGCAACTGAATCTGAAGGTATAAAAAAAATATATGAAACTATAAAAGTCTCATAAAGTGAAAAATCTAGATGCAGGTACGCACAATACCTGCTTTATTCTGGAAGAAAATAGTGATTCTCTAAAGATCATGATACACTTAATTGTTGTTGACATGGAGTACTTTGCAACAACCCTCGATTTCATGTCCTTGATGTAACCCCGTCTCCCATTTCTCTCGCGCTCTTGGCTTTAAGTATATGGATCTAATTGTTAAGGTTTCAGTCATGTCATGTTATTATAAAACCTTCTGCTGTGTTAAGATACTCAGCAACAAGTTTCAAAAAAATGCGAACTTGATCCTTCAGGTTTGGTACATGTGCAAAACATCAAGACATTTTAAATGAAACGACAGAAATACACTATCCGAATGTCGCTTGATACAAATTGCGCAGTGGACTGTCCTTAAGTGACAAAGTTTTTTTGGTTGCTTTGTTTTGTTTTTTTTTTTTTAATTCCTCTCAACTAATACATTTTGCTTCAGACTGCATACAGAACATACAGAGAGGTTATTATTTGTAGTTCGATATCTTGAGAGGTTTGTTTTCTGTTGAAAGATTTAAACAAATTGGACGCTTAGAGCGCATTTCACGGTGTAAAACCTCTCATATATGATCTAAATGATTGAATGAAATTGTTGAAATAATATCTGTTAAGTGATAACACTGTAATCTTTTCTTTTCTGAGTTTAAGGTATTAGATGTCTACAGAAAGCTATATTTATGTAAAAGTGTTGATAATTCTGTGACACCTGTTCACATGCTCAAATTTCAAGTGATATCTGTCGCACAATTAAGTTACAATACGTCAAGATTTTAGATCTTTACTTTTGTGTTCGCTTCAGTCTACTGGAAAAATTGTGCTTTTTATTAGTGCGATCAGTTGTAAAGTTCTTAGAAAGGTTTAATGTTTGAGTAAAAGTATGGCTCTTAAGTAAGATGGTAGTTCAGTTGGGTGGGGGTGGGGGGAGTAATGAAGAATTGCGCAATCGTCGATTTTAATATTATGTATAGAAACTATTCTCTTAAAAGATAAAATGAAAATAGTTCCCAAAATCACCGAAAAAGATGAAGATAATTCTTTTAATAAAGCAAGGATTGTATTTTAGGTTAATGTTACCCTAACAATTTCAGCGAACATTTTAGATTATTCTGTAGTATTCGCACGTTTTCCCGTTTATTCCAATTATAAAAGCAAAAATTATCAAGGATTAAAAAAATCACAAAACTTTTTCATTCATCAATTTGTTCTTTCTAACTAGAATGACGTGAGTCCCAAATTTTAATGGGTTGATGTCGAACAAAGTGGATCAAAGACCACTGTGAAGCAAAGATGGGGGGCATTCGTGTTCCAGGAACACATTTTCTATTTTGTTATATAGAAATTACGTACAGTTCAAACAGAAAACAAATGTTCTCCTGAAAATCTATGAATGATTAACAGTCGTACAAAGGAATACATATACTTAACAAATTAACATACGCTAATAAATA
>JAECUM010062740.1:0-14777 GCA_016617855.1 Megalonaias nervosa
CTACGACAGGTTTATGAGATTAGGTACAAATGCAGATTGTTAATGGTGGCGATGCGGCGAAGAAAGAAAGGCTGAAAAAGACAAGATAGAACGACGGATATTCTGATCAGAATGTTAAATACAACTCAAAATGGGATTAAACGATAATACATTCAACTATTCGGAGTTTACATGCTAATAAAATTATTTAAATATCATTTAACAGAAATTTGCTTAATCTTGAGAGCGTTTTAACGTCTGTTTTATTTAGCAAGTAACTAACTTTGTATGTGTTTAAATTTTGGACACACTTGTTACCTATATACTGTTTTCTTATTTCAGTAAAATATTTGACATTGAAAAAGGCTATGAAATTCATCACTCATGTCTTGTGAGGCACATAATTAACATTTTCTTTCAGACATATCCAATTCTGCCACCTCCCAATTTCAGTTGCAAACCTATACAGTTCGTTCAATACTTTTGTTCTGGTAGACACGTTAAAAGGGTTAAACATCAAAAGAATTTTTAAAATACCTAATAAGTTCTTATTTTACGGGAATCAAAAACAGTGGAATTCCAAGCTTACATATATTGATAGTTAAGTCTTGTTTTGACTGTTTTCTTTAGCCAATCAACAGAGGGAAACGTCTGGGACAACTAATTGCCAATCAACAGAGGGGACTGTTTGGAATAAGCATAAATTATTCAGACCTATATCACACAAAATGCGTTTGATAATGGAAAGCCATTGTAAATTGTTTAATACAATCAGCATTATGGTTTAGCATAATGTCAAATAATAATTCTGAAATTTTGCTGACTTTTCGGTAGCAAGTTAAGCCCAAAATTGAACAGCTTTCATTTTGATTTTATGAAGAACCATTATAAAATCTCTACATACAAAATAATCCATACATACAACATGATCCATACAACATGATATTGTGAGTATTTTTTAATCAAATTAAACTTTGTTAAACGTCAGTGCGTACACGTTCAAAAGTGGAATTATCACTAAAACCTCAGATATCATACCCATACAACAGTATCTGCATAACAGTTATGATTAAAACGCTTAAATGTAAATGCAATGGTCAGGATAAATTTCTTATTATTTTGTATTGGACAAAGAAGGCACTGTTAGCCTTTTCAGAGATTTTCTTTCCTTTATTCTTTTTTTGCCGAGTAAAATAAACCATTGTGTTTAATAAGTAATCATAAATATAAATACTGTTCAGCTATTTCCAGTGACGTGTTACCAAATATCAACTAGAAACGGTTAAATTGCCTTGAACTAAATTGGACTAGTTTTGTTTTGTTTTTACACTGACTTTTAATCTCCGTATATTGAGTTCGTTCAATGTTTTGGGGGGATTTTTTTCATTATCTGGAAGAAAAACAGTATCGTCAGCATAAATGATATCAAGTACATATACTGTTAAGTACATACTAAATTCCGTTTCCTGATAAAAAAAATTCACATCTTGATAGCAAATAAACAATTAAGATATAGATAATTAGTCATAATTAATAAACAAGATATAATTAGCAGCATATGATCCGCATTAATGAAATATCACGTGTTACTTATTGACAAAATGGAATGCTTCAGTCAAGTAATTGCTTGGCACTTTTTAAAATCAGAAAAATTGTTTGGATGCTAGTTAAATTTTTACAATGATGATTAACAATTAGCCATTAAATAGCTAACAATTTTGTTTTGTTTCACCCGTAGCCCAGCCAGTAATCATTTTTGAAAAAGCACACACACACACACACACACACATATATATATATATATGATAGAGAGAGAGAGAGACAGACAGACAGACAGACACAGAGACAGAGAGAGACAAACAGACAGACAGACAGACAGACAGAGAGATCTGAATGATCAGCTGGCACAACTATCAATGTGAAGTCAATTGTTTTACAAGCAACATAAACATTGTCTTCCCTTTCTGACTTCTTTGATCGCTAAGTCTCATTCACTCCAACTTTGTATATCCGTATTTATCACTCTTGATCAATCGTTGGATGTCACAAGTGATTTCAAAAGATAAACAGCACGAGATAGTTAAATATTTAGGGATGAATACAAAATATTTCCAAATAGAAGGGAGGGGGGGCTGGTCTTGACCTGTCAAAGATTACCACAGATTTCCTAAGTGAGGTGGACTCGTAATCCAACAAGACAAAGAGTACATAGCGATTAACAAGCCTTAATACAAGCAAAAAGCTGGTGTTTGAGTCTCGTCAAACACGCCTTACTTCAAGCCAAAAGCTGGTATTTGAGTCTCGTCAAATATGCTGAAACGAGCAGTGTTTAAGCGCTGCAAATAAATAAATACAAAGACAGATTTGAGTTATAAGAAGAGCAGATAAAAACACATTGGGCCTGTATATACAACGAGACCAAAGCGATCACCTACTATTCACATTGAATATACGGCCGATACTAATAGCTGACTTACTTTAATTCGGAATTTTTATCATAGATGTAGGAAAAGCATCATGTGGAAACTGGTTTTAAAGCTACTGATTTTTAAAACTGTATTCTGCCTGACTGAGCTAACGTCGCTTTCAGCCATTCGGCCACGTCCGACTTCATTGCCCTTGTCTCTACCTTTAGGACTCACGGTACTAATTCAGCTCCTTTCATAAACCTACGGAAACCTCATGCTATTAGGGGGCGCTCACCAGTTATTATATACTTTTGAGAGAGTGACGTATGTAAGGTGAAGTTGCTTGCATTTGAAACATACACAGTGGAGAGAATGTTGGCATACCTCTATGCTACTTTGATGTAATGTGGTTGACATTTCTTTGGACATTGTACTTTTGGAAATTGTAAATGATCTCAGCACACTGCTAACTAAAATGACTGCTCCCTTGTGCTCCAAAAATCAGCCTGAATTTATCTAAAGTACACTATCCTATGCAGCTATTAAAATAGGGAAAATGAATTTTGCCAGACTAGACAATACCAGCTTCTGAAAGTGCATTTAATGAATTACCAAATATATAAAATATAAAAAAAAATTTTATCGGCTCTTTTTTCTTACAATTTACCTCTGAAGTTCAGGAAGAGAAAATGACCAAGTGGAGCTAGCACTTTTTTGAAAGGTGCACATCTGGAGTAAGGCCAAGCTGTATACATAGAGTATACAGCTTGGCCTTACTCAAGATGTGCACCTTTCAAAAACCCATATTACACCCATCAATCATACACCAAAATAAGGGAATTAAAGGTTCTTTGAACAATACTTAAGATATACAAGGTCTTTTTTAAATACCCAGTATAAGTAGTGAGGAAACCCGGGGAAATTCTTTTTCTTTAAAATTCTAACCCTATGCAAAATACGAAACTGTAGAGCGCCACCTAAATAATTCAATAACATTAAAGTGCTGAATGCACATGATCAAACCGATGTTTATTAGTACAGACATAGCCTTGATGCAAGCTTATCTGTAGAGATAACCACATGAGCCGCGGCTTTTTCTGGATCTACATGTGTTTGAAAAATGTGTTTTAAATTCTGCACCAGTGAGTCAGGTGCTAATATCGGTAATGAGTTATCGAAACTCAAATCTGTAAAATGACTAAAATTACATCAATAAAACATCGCTTATTTTTGTTTTCAGTTACAACTAAAACAAACTCTCAAAATATTCTTTTCAATAAAAGTTTAGTTCCGTTAACAACCAATCCTGGCCAGCCAAACCCTTATAGGCCTATATACTTTATTTTACGTTGACACATTTCTAGAATGGTTCTCATTTTTCCATATAATCAGTACCATGGATCCTATGCTTACGCAGCAGGGATACCATTTTGTCGGTTTAGCCTGGTTTATGGTTTTCGTTAAGTCCGCTCAAAAATTAGATTGGTTTACATATTTTATTATTCCTTTGGTTGTAGTTCTAATTATTATGTCCCACGTGTCTAAGCCTAAGCCAAATTTAGGCATTGCCGCATGTCAATCACAACCTGATACGTGCCGCAACCAGTGGACCGCCAACCAGTATTATCGCTGGCATAGATGTGATGCGTCGAGTCATATACACCAAAATCGTGTCGGCTATCCAAGTCAAATATGTCACCTAGCCGAGTGACATTATATATAATATACAAATTAAAATGGCTATAATTTAAATGTTTCGACCATTCTTTATGACATGTTCAGTATGCATTATAAATTAATATTAATCTCACATGGGATAAGTGTCGGCATAAAATACATTGATTTTATATTATGCTTTATGTTAATGAGTAGAGTTATATTTTATATTATGCTAATGAGAAGGCGTGGTCATATTATCTTATATTACTGAGTAGGCGTGGTTATGTTATTGTGTTTTGCTAATGGTAGGCCTGATCATATTGTGTTAGGCTAATGAACAGGGCGTAGTTATATTATGGCAACGCTAATAAATTGGGCGTGGTTAAATCTGCTCCGGTGATCGGTCAGATTATAAAGACTTCTGTAAAATTTCTTTGTGATATGAGTATGTATGTATGTATGTATGTATGTATGCATGTATGTATCATATTACTTATGTTAGACAATAACTTGGAAACAAACAACATATAAACAATTCGGCATAAATGATGATGCACTTTCTGGAAATGATTGCATTTTATTCAGTTTATTGGACGTTTTGGTGCAAATGACCCTTCTGGTACCGGCCAAATCAATCACGCTTGCTTTGTCATCCTATACACACACAAAAAAAAAAACTAAAACAAAAAAACAAACAAACAAGAAAACCGCAAACAAACACGGAGCTGAACTTTATACATGTTTTTTATGTTTGAGTTTTAATACTGCTTTGTATTGAATACAATGAAAATATTTGACTTGTTAACTTATCTGCCGGAGAAACAATTCAGATAAAAATAATCCTGATTTTCTTACGGACTACAATTGTTTACTTTCACAGCTCTAAGACAGAGTTGTGATCTCTTTAAGTGGTGTAAACTTGCCACAGTTATACTTTGCAACTCGGTGAAATTAACTAGTTTAATATACCCTAGTTACTAAACGTTACACTAGTCATTTTATTCTGACAGTATTTTTAGTGTATACGACGACTCATTTTGGTATTAATTGCAAGCTTGAAGTACACTGCATTTTTGTGTTTAAGAAGAAATTGACAAATTAAAATATGGAAATTTCCATCACAGCAGTAAAAGTTCTGTTACTGAGATGAAATCTTCCTTTTTCGCTTGATTAGTATAATTCTTTCACTCACTCACTCACTCACTCACTCATTCATTCATTCATCCATCCATTCATTCATTCATTCATTCATACATACATCCGTCCGTACAGTAATCGTCCTACTCTTCGTTTGTTCATTCATTCATTCATTCATTCATTTATTCATTCATTCATTTTTATTCCCTCATTTATGAGATTAGCGGCAACACAGCAAAGGTACCGATATGAGAATAACGACATACAATTTATGAATGATATTTTTCATCCGATTTATTTTGTATTGCTTCAGATTTAAATTCAGTGAAAATATAAATAAAATCATACAAATAAAAAAAGATTCTATTTCATCAAATTTTAGGACCTTTTTAAACATTGTAATAATATGAATGTTTATTTGATATATTTCGAATGAAATTATGTTCGACCTGGCTACATATAAACAGTTTTCTGTTTTTCATTGGTAAATTAACTGTCGTCTGCTTGTTAATGGTGATTCCCTTGTTTGCAATTTTCATGTTCAAGTCCGATTGTAGTGCTTTGATAGCTGCCGTCATCATTTTATGGTGATGACTAACTTTGTGGAGATAGGTCCCAGATGTGTACTTCTAGTCTATTATTCTTTTCATGTGTTGATTCGAAATAGGAAACAATCTAGTAAAATACTAGATATCATAGGCTCGTGGAGACATTTGAAATTACTGTGCATGCATTTGTTATTGAAAATTAGAATAACTTGATATAAATTTCAACTCGACAATGGCCTCAAAAGCAAAATGAACTCTGCGTTCCGAATCATGGTCAATACATGGCATTCAGAACTACCTTGGCCATCTATGCAAAACAAACGTATGCCTCTAATGCATGTCGACCTGTAATTTACAGAACAATTGTACTTTTTCTTTTTTCGTCAAACACTTCTCCGCAAAACAACTCACAAATCGATTCGGACCATCACGGATATTTCTGCAATTGGATTAGCTGTAAGATTAACCAATAGGGTACGAATGAAAAAAAAAGATAGTTCGATCGTTGGGAACTTTTCGGTCAATCCTTGTATCGTAAATAGACAAAACAGATCGAATGGCAGCAATAAACATGGATTCATGGTACTTAGGATTGACCTCGAAGTTGCAAATGCCATAAATGACCTTGTGGATTTCTGTATTTCGAACCATGCTGATTTGTCTGTATTTCAAGCCGGTATCTTTCAAAAAAGATCGTGTAGCTTGAAACAGAATTCATTTTAAAACTGTATATCAATTAAATGATTTTAGAGGTTGAATAATATGAATGTGGTGAAAGGTGGTATAGACTTCAAAGGATTTTAAAGAAATTTAGCCTTCTTTTCCAGATCTATTCATTCCAGATCTATTCATGTATTTTCTTTGTATTTTGAATGGTATAATTGAATGCTTAATGCCGTCTTTTGTTTCATTATATTGGTCTGTGTTGGGAAAATATTTCTGAAAACCGAGTAACTCGGAACAGACTTCAAAATGAACATTATTCACGAAACGTTTTTGTAGCGTGGATTAGTTTTGTAAATTAATAATTTTGTAAATTAATAATCCCTAATGTCTCAATTTAAAAAATCTCTGGATATTCTCACCTAGAAGTCATTAGTAGTTTTAGATTGGGATAATTTTGTGCATTAGATGTTTGGGTCATAAAATACAGATTCTGCGGCTTAGAAAGGTGTCCTGATAAATCATACGAAAGTGGAGGAAGAAAACCCATGCACGTGTGAAATTATAGTCTTGCACATGGATTAATTCGAGCAAAATTATTTGTGGCAACAGCGCGTTTATGAAACCTCCAGTTGACAACGACTGTTGTCTTGATGTCTTTGGAAATATGGTAAACACCGACCTCAAGCAGATGTTGTTTGATTTGCACGGTGGGGAGTTGCGGTTGGGAGGTCCCAAGCTTGTTACCATATCATTTCCACAAATGGTCTTTGTCTTTTCACTAATGCAGAACACAATCGGTCTATCATTGTAACAAACTGCGTGGTGTAAGTATTGTAGATGTTCACCATCATAAAACTAATTGGCTCTATTCCTTGTCAGTACAATATATTTTACATATAAGAATTATATATTTTTTCGCCATAGTTATGGCGCTAAAATTATTTTATTCTTAATTTTTTCCAAGTAAACTATCAATTTTGGATTCTTCCTGGTTGGCGCAAAAAAATCAATGTACCTTCGGAGTGAAGGATTTCACAATTTTTGTCTGCTTTGTTTTACTTTGAGACATCTTGGAGTACACATATAGTCTATTGTCTGAACTAACGAAGCACTGGTGCCGAATGTGTCCCTTGACTGAACCAGAAGTACAGATTAGTGACTCCTTGTCTATCAGATGTAATATCTCTAATGGCTTTCATAACTGTAGGTCTGAATCGTAGCCTTAAGTGTTGCCTTGGATAAAAAATGAATAAACGCCCTAAAAAAAAAAAATTCAGTTCAAAATGTTGTGGTTGTGTGAATTCGCCTGTAAAGTGAGATTAGCGGACATATGCTATTATCTTCACAGTTTGGAAAATTTCAACATTATGGGCACTTTACTTAGAGAAATTAAATTTTTCCTAAGAATATTTACTCAACATGTTCATGTTCACGAAGAGAGTTTCATTACTTTGTCCTGCAAACCCTTTTTTTTTAGCATTGGAAAGTTAAAAAACTTCGTGTATATTTATCGGACAGCTCCGGTGGTCTAAGTGGTTAGAACATCCACCTCGGATGCCGGAGGTCGCGGGTTCGAGTCATACCAAAGTCTTATAAAAATAGTACTCGCAGCTGCCTAGCTTGGCGATCAGCATTAAAAGGTTAGTGTTAGAAATGATCGACCTGGTGTCAGGATAATGAGACTGGGAAGGATATGGTGCTACATGTCTGCGGCATGATGCCCCAGTGTTAGACATCACTATAAACTGCCACACTGCAGACATCGTAGCGGTATGACTGGAAAATTATTAAAAAGCTGCGTTGAAAATCCAGATCATACGCACACACGGTATATCTATCGATTTAGGTAAGTGTGAATTTACGCTGGAAAGCACATGTTTATTGCTTGAAGGAAGGTACGTCTTCGACGTTGGTAAGCAAGCATTCCTAGGCCATCAAAAATTCGTGTAAATTGGTCTGAATTCGTGCTTTAAGTCGGTTTGAAAATGTTCACAGCCTTATAATCTTTCAAAATCACATTTCATAACTTAAGTCCCAGCATTAGAGATTAGTGTACATAGGTCTGAATTCGTGCATATAGGTCTAAATTACTGTGCATAGGTCTGAATTTGTGTACAGAGGTCCAAATTCATATACGTAGGTCTGAATTCGTTCCCTAAGTCTGCTTGAAAATGTTCACGGCATATGTAATCTTTCAAAATCACAGTTTATAACGCAAGCCCTAGCATTGGGGATATAAAAACATGTATAACCCCTTTTCCATTTTAGAGAATAACAACTCAGAAATTCAATCAATTGTTTTGCGTAGATGTGTGTGCAAACCAGTTGTACATTCATTTAGGATGTTTTGTGCCAATGGGCATGTATTGCATACAGATGTAATGGGTTTTTATCCATAATTGTTGATTTCCCATGATAAAATTCTTCACGATTATGCCCGCTTTGCTAATATTGACGATGTTTGTTTGCGTTTTTTTTTTTGTAACATAATTTGATTAATTGTGTTTTTAATTAGGTCTCTTGTACACGTTTTAATATTTTCCGTTTTACAGCGAATATGTTTATAAATTAAGCGGTCTTGACTATTTTTGTAGATAACACACCTCAAAACTAATTCTCCGGTACATTTCTACCAAGAATGAATTCGCCAAAAAGCAGTTCGCTTTCAGAATCTCTGAGTATTCTAAGAATTGTTGCATATTGTTACGACTAAACAAAGTAACAGAAAAGAGTGAAAAACAGAAAGTTTTGTAAAATTGAACAAATGTGTGTGTGTGATTTAGATTTTTAACGTAGCTTTAACAATTTTTCAGTCATATCGCTACGATGTCTGGAGTGTGACAGTTTATAGTGATGTCTAGCACTGGGGTATCATACCGCAGACATATAACATGATATCCCACCCAGTCACATTATCCTGACACCAGGCCGACCAGTCCTAACACTAACCTCTTAATGCTGAGCGCCAAGCGAGGCAACTGTTAGTTCCATTTTTAAAGTCTTTGGTATGACTCGGCCGGGATTCGAATCCGCGACCTTCCGCATCCCAGGCGGACGCTCTAACCACTAGGCCACCGGAGCGGTAAAATTGAACAAATAATTTATTCCCTAAAATACAAAGTGAACAATTTAAAAAATATATATATATACAGTATGGTGAATGAAATCCTAAATCACAAGTCCGTAAGTATAAAGTATTCCAAATTAGTTCCAGTGGTATTCCGAATGAAGTTCAATTTTTTTCTGCTGATTTGTCAATAGTCTTGATGTATCACAATGATATAATCCAAAATGTCTCTAAATGAATTCACAATAATTCCAAAAAGAGCTGTTAAATCCTAAAGTTTTAGCACTTTGTAATTCCAATACATATTTAAAATAAATAAATTAAATCCTCTCAACTGAATCGAACACAATATTTTGTCTCCTCTAACACTGATGTTTATGTTAGGCAAAAGTAATTCCCAGGCAATATTCTCTTATATGAAAAACTAAGACGCAGTTTCAGAACCAGAGCCAGTTTCAAATAATCACGTCGAAAGCATTCTAACTTTGTCAACAACGTCATGTACTTTAGCAGCTAGCCAATCAGGAATTAGATCACCTGGTTTTCCAAGTGGGAATCCCATCAAATTCGTCATCAAATTTTCTTCTAAAGTTCCATGATTAAAAAGCCGCAATAACATGTTTCCTCGAACGAAATGACCTAATTCTAAAGTACAATCCAGTCATATTGAAGCTATTTAATATGTTTAGTAAAATGACTTCGTCTTAAAGTACAAACCCAGAGCAACAAAGAAAGTTACTATTTAATGTTATTTACTAAACGACCTTTACAATCTATAATTATGAAAAAATGAACACACATAATATAGATATACATAACAATGCTATTATTTTCGAAACATAAATCACGTTTTAATAGTGTCAAATGTGAACTCAGAAAATTAGTACTTTGATCTTTTTAACACGTATCAGTTTTCAGAGTTAGGACTATACGGTTCTGTCATAGTTACGACTATGCGGTTCTGTCATAGGTACGACTATGCGGTTCTGTCATAGTTACGACTATGTGGTTCTGTCATAGGACTATGCAGTTCTTTCATAGTTAGGACTATACAGTTAGAGTTGAGATAATAACCTGTTCTGCTAGCTGGTACTTGGACCACCCCAATCGTGTGACGGTATTTTTTTGAAGTTAAAACGCGTCACATCAGAGTCAGTGATTTCCCACGGCTTTTTCTTTGTGTTATGCATGAGATGGATTGGAGAAAAATCTAGAAACTGCTTGACCAATACGTCAGAGAGTTGGTGCTAACATTATTTGTATGTGGATCAAAGGTTTAAGACACATTAATACATGCCTTTATTAAATCATTAATTGTTTGATATCGAAGTTTTAAACCTTATTTACTGTCTTCAGCAAAGATAACAATATGACATATTTAGTTTGATAAACAATTGGTTTCACACTACCAGCTACTTTGATTTCAATGGCAACATTATTTCTTAAATATGTTTGACTTTGTATTGATAGTGGTTTCTATGACTTTATGTAGATGTCCAAGTTGAGAGTTGCTAAATTGCATTGCGTACAAAGAGATGAATACGAAAACAAGAATAACTTGACTCTAGAATCACTTACTATATGTTTTTTATTTTAGCAAACAAAAAGGAAACCTGAAGGAGGGAAAAGAAAGGGAGTATATTTTAAGTGGGGGGAGGGGTGACGGGAGAGGGTTAAACGCAATTTTTGTGTGTGTGCACACGATAGACTATAAATGGCGGCCAGGAAACCTCTGGGAAGAACCATGGACTCATTGCAATCTATTGGCAAGCTTTCTCACCTACCCAGTCTGGCCGAGCCTGGTACTCAAACACACGCGGATAGTCGATAATCTGTAAAGGTAAGCTCCTACGACCACTCGGTCACCTGGGGCCCGACATTTTTAAGAAATATGATTTCATGATATATTGGAGAGTACAACACCGTTTCGGTCACCTGGGGCCCCACATTTTTAAGAAATATAATTTCATGATATATTGGAGAGTACAACACCGTTTTGTTCGTGAAAACCTCCTGCAGTTGTAATTGTGTGAAGAAATTATAATTTGACATTCAAAAGAAAGGGTTTTGTTCTGTCGCATTGCCAAAATGGTGTAGGATTGATATACGTCTTTACAGATTTTGAAAACTATTATATATCTCACGATCTGTTTGAAGTGAAAAGTCTACAATGGCAAATCAAGATTTATTGCCAAACCCACATTCCTTGGAAATTTTAATAGTGTCATCGTGTATCTATATGGTTATGATAATTGTTCCGATTCAGGAATCTTGCTGAGATTAAACATATCTCATAGTTATTTGCGCGAAATTGCCTGTCGTGGAGTCATTTGTGAAGATTTATAGTTCCATGTATATTTCTGCTCAAGACAAGTTGCACACAACCATGCTCCATCCATCCCTCCTCTCTCTCTCTCTCTCTCTCTCTCTCTCTCTCTCACACACACACACACACACACACACACTTATTACGATTGTGATTGAGACAAAAGGGTGTAACATTTAAAATTGTTCTTACTGCTTATATGGGTGTCACATGGATCTTTTTTTGTTTGGTAAATCTACATTGATTTCTACTGCATATGTTCAGTAAATGTAAACAAAGAATATTGTCTGAAACATTGAGGGACTGAACGTGAACAACAGCTGACGTCCGACGTGTTTTTATTTTGTAATTCATCTTCAGCAAGAAAACTTGCTTGCATATTTCCTACATGTTACTGTATACTCCCTAAAAAGCAAAATCTGGCGATAAAATTAAGTAATCTGTCATTTCATTCTGCTCTGAAATCTACTTTCACATACATAGCAAAAGCAAACGTATGATTTCATAGCCTTCCATGATTTATTGCTCACACATTGGTCATTATTGAAATTTAATCTTTCCTCTGAATTGAATTTAAGGTTAACTTCATAACGGAAACAGCCGTGGATCTAGAAATATCGATTAGGAGGATTTTGGGGGAAGGGGATTGGGGCATACAAGTAAAAAGGGATCAGTTGGATGAAATACCTGGTGAGGTTGGGGGGGGGGATGATCCGTTAAAGTACCTACATTTTAAGAGCTTACAATGCATACTTTTAACCATCTAACTGTAACGAAAACTTACTCTAGTAAACGTGTGAGGACGGTGTAGGCTCCAGGCAGACACCCACCCCCACCCCCCGGTCTTATGTTCAAAGTAGCTTTTTCAAGCACCGTTAAGACCTTTTCGTGTTGCATTCAGCTATTTCTTTTCAGGCATGAACAAAACACGAATGCAGTTTGGTATTTATTACATAACTTGTTTACGCTTTCCGAATATCTCGAGCCTCACTTTGCGAATAAAACTAATTCAAAATAAGGATTTTTAGAAGTTCATTCGGTGCATCTACGGATATCGACGCACAGATGTCAGCGAAAATACCCAAACCGTTCCGATCGGTGTGTATAATACGGAAATAAAGATCGAATATCTGTACTGAATTTCCGATCAATCTTGTTCGATTCAATACGTCTCAAATAATCAGCTGAAAATTCTTCTAGTCTACATACCGCACTGTAAAAGAACGCAGCCTTAAACTATTTTTTTTTATCAATGATTTCTTTTATATAACCTAGTTCATCGTTTTCCAAGAGTCATCACTCTTACTAATAAAGAAATTTAATATCACTAAAACCCTTTTTTTTTTTTTTTTTTTTTTTTGGCCCATTAACCAGCAAGTTATAAACGAACAAATAAGTGGACAATTTAATATAAGAATATTGTTTTTAAAAAGTTTTTAAAGGATATGATATGTCTTAAAGAAGAGACTTTCATAGAGGTGCAGTGAAGCGATATAAACGAAATGCTTTCGTAACCACATATGAGGAGGCCAATCTACAATAAATGGCATATTACTTAAGCCGACTATAATACATATTTATTTGTATACAAAAGTTTTCATTAAAAGCTAATAATATTTCAACTTTCGGTTTTCTTTTTACAAGAAAAACATTTTTATGTAAATTTGGTCTTGAGAAGGTTGTATGCTGCAGATGATGTATAATTGTGTGCGCACACGAGAGAGAGAGAGAGAGAGAGAGAGAGAGAGAGAGAGAGAGAGAGAGAGAGAGAGAGAGAGAGAGAGAGAGAGAGAGAGAGAGAGAGAGAGAATACCAGCAAGCCCTCTATATTATAACATCAGACGATTTTGTTAAGCGAAGATGTCGGTTCATTATGCCTTGAAATATATTTTCAGCAGTGATGATATCCTATATAATGTAATAACAATAATATCTTAATTAGCATATCCTAACTCGTACCCGTTAAAAGGTTCTTGCAATAATGATAGACTTTTCTCC
Organism: Megalonaias nervosa; assembly: GCA_016617855.1. Taxonomy (NCBI): domain Eukaryota; kingdom Metazoa; phylum Mollusca; class Bivalvia; order Unionida; family Unionidae; genus Megalonaias; species Megalonaias nervosa. Next base: position 13,789 of record JAECUM010062740.1, read on the forward strand.
TACACGCCCTTTCCATAACAGTACTATCTACTGCTAACCAGAAATAACAAACACTACGAAAGATATTACTTAACTCATTTTTCTTTTAACCTAAACGATTCCTAAGTACTTTTAACCCCCTGCATAGAGCAGCCCATATCAATGAGGATAGTTGCTTTCAAGCAAACGTGGACAAAGTCTATATTGTGGAGACTCATTATGTATATTGTTCGCAGTTTCTAAAACCATGTGTAAGATAAATAGAGATCATTAAAGTCTCTGGACTCGGGTCTATTTATGTCTAGATGAAATATGTCTATAAAGTAGACGTGACAAAGTCATCTTTTCAATATCACAAAGGGAATCAGGCAAGGAATTAACCTTTGAGTGTCTTCATTGTGCGGAAGGATCTGTAGTTAGTTAATTATTAACTGTTAACATAGTATCTCCTACGTTTTGACATGCTCTTTAAGGTGAAAACATTCCGCTTTGTTCATTAATAGTGTCTACAGATATAACTAGCTCTATGATGGCATCTAATTACAGTTACTATAGTTCGTATCGAAAATCATAATAACAAATGAGAGAAATTATCACCCAACAAATTACCCAGTGTCAGAGTTAGCTAAATAAATGATCTTGAGATTTTTGAAAGGGCATTATTCGGATATCTGATGTATGTGGGAGTTTTTTCTGCAATGTTTGGTTATTTTCAATGAGTGAAAGCTCGTGCTTTGCACCTTTGTACTCTTTTTAATCCACCACGTCTGAAAATGTCTGATAGAATAAGATCAGTGGAAGTAATTTCTTTCCCTCTCAGGGTCGACATCATATTCTTTCTGTCTCTTAATATACGTATATCCAACATAATTTCTGTCTTCTATTCTTGTTCTAGCTTCCCAAGTGTCCCTGTCCTTAAATTTGTCTCTTTACCTTCGTTTACCTCTCCGTTTGAATACATACATACATACATACATACATACATACATACATACATACATACATATATA
>JAECUM010062741.1:0-23124 GCA_016617855.1 Megalonaias nervosa
ATATATATATATATATATATACACGGATGAAGATAGACGCAACACAGACATTTTGTCACTTATAGACCTGTACTAAATTTAGATAAACAAGTTTGTCACGTTTGTTGCCTTTCTTGCTGACCGTTAACACTTCGGTTGTGGAGCTGGCAAGAATCAAAATATATCTTGTGATCCAATACGAACAGTTCTAGGTTGCCATGAAGAAACCAACATATATTTCTGAGAAAAAATATGACATCTTGCAGGGCACGTCAAAACTTATACGTTAATTTGCCAAATCATTACGAATTAAGACAATGGTGATAAAGTGTAAGGGTCATTGTGGTGCTGGAAACACATGTGTATGTATGTATGTATGTATGTATGTATGTATGTATGTATAAAGACAAAAAAGGGAAATGTATGTATGAATGCATAAAGACAAAGAAGGGAAAACTGGCAGGCCAATTATTTCCGAAAACAACCATCGTGTCATAAAGATTTATGAATTCTTTGATTATCACCTTGGGCCTTTCGTGGAAAACTAACTTCATATATACAAAATTTCAACATAACATCTAGGACTAAGGTTCCATATGGAACGCTGCTCAGAACTATGGTAGTGTGGTCCTTATACAACAACATCCGTACTGAGGAAGGTATTACAGCCTCTTATTAAGCATGGGACGGTCTACCTGCGACTTCCCCGCCCACATATTATTTGATCAAGCTTTAACAAGTATTCTTAAGTTTAACAATCTTTTATGTGACAGCAAACACTTCATTACAATAAATGGAACTGCATTCCACTAAAATGGCACTTACGTATGCTAATATTTTTATGGGAAGACTCAAGTAAAAGTTTCTCACTGAGGATCCCTTGAGACCTCTAAGATGATGTAGGTTAGTGGACGACATAGAATCAAAATAGACTAAAGCGTGTGACAAATTCAAAATAATTCTTAAATTCCTCAGTAACTTCCATTCTGTAATTCAATTTACGTCACAGTCTTCAAACGAGTCCAACACTTTTTTGGATTCTCAATCTACCCTCTTGAAACACAGAAACGGACCTGTATTCTAAACCTACTGACTGTACCAGTATATATTCCAACACTGCTGCCATCACCAGTACATTATAACAAATTTTTGTGGTATGTGTTTTAGACCAAACTTATATGCCCTTTAAGTATATCCGTTTAAAACTTTGTGCAAAGTTGTTTTTCCTGCAAGTGAATTTACAAGTATTGTTAAATATTTCCCTTTGGTGATTTGAGCTTCTCTGTGCTTGTATATGTGATAATGAAATTTAAAGGAGGACTAAATGTTTATAAGACTTATTTCTGAGCAGATAATATAGTGATATACTGTCACATGGACAGAGCTATGTTTATCCAGTGGTTAGCGTGCGTGACTCGCGACTAGAACGGTATGGGTTTCATATCTAGAGCAGGACGGGTGTACCGCCATACTGTGCCATTGTGCAAGGTAATTTACCACAATTGCCTCGGGACGATGCACACGTACTTATGTTAATGAGCCGTTAATTATCCCAACTAAAAAACAGAGACATCGACATGTTTTCCTCTACTAAAGCATTCACGAGGCATGTTCATTATTACTACTGTTGCTTTATTATGTCTTTTTTAAAATGTGTTTGTGTTTGGGGTCTTTTGGTCTTAGGACCAAGGTGTTTAACTTTATATAACATACATTGGCATTAAACAAAGTATAGTTCCTACTCGTACGGTCCGCGTTTTATGCCTAACTTCTTACTCTATATAACAAGAGTTGTTTGCTAAACTCCATGGTATATGTTGTTCTAGCTGTTAGCTCATCCTTGGCAGATTTGGTATAGAGAATTATTAATTGACAGAAGCAAACGTATTCATTGTCCTATACGTTAGCCTTTGAAGCGTTTGTTCGCACCAAGAAAAGAACCAATTGCAAAGGTATAACAATAAAGATGAATGCATTAAAAAGACAAATCAAAGATAAATAGATCCGCAGTAAGAATAGGCATATGTATTAGGGTTTAGTAACAAGTCAGCACAATACAGGGTACATAATGCCCATTAAACGTATAGTTCTAAATACGTAAACTTTAATATAAAGGATTGGAAGCAAAAGGATACACAAATAACATCAGTTTCTAAATAATAGTTGTTTGAAATGTTTTGAAAATTAAATCTATATCGCAAGAGTTCTTCTGACTTTTGTTTAAAACCACACTATTTGTCAATAGGCACTATATTAAAGATTTAACTAATGTTATCGCTGCTCATGTTGAGTTCTGAACAGTACTAAAACCCCTACAGTTTTACGGATATATCCATGTGACAAATATTATCAGCTGTTATTCCTCATCAATTAGCGTACGGTTCTGTTGAATATGAAAAACTTGTTATGTTTTGATGATGTAATAATACCTCGGTTGTAGAGTCATTATTGTCAAATTTGAGCAGTGAATAATGATTTATAATGTAATGATTACGTGTTTACATCAGTCCATGTTTATTTGCGTGAAGGCGGGAGATCATGTGGTAATGGGCAAGGCATTTGTAATTATTGTTTTTGCTTTTATTTTAGAGATAACAAAGGCTGCAATAACCCAATTCGAGGAAAACGTTCGTAAGAAACTTTAATGGATAGTGCGACGTTGAAAATGGCGCTACAGATAAGTTTTGTGAGAATCACGCAATTTCGGGGTGACACCTGAATCACTTTTTCAGGAAGCATGTCAATAAACGTTTGAATCCTAACCGGTATCTTGATAGCAGTTTCCGAATGACTGTATGCAAAATCCCTTTCTATTTAAGACAAAATGGATACATATTCTTGTTTAAATCTATATAACCGTTCTCTCAATATCTGATACATTTGAGGTTAATATAAACACTTTCCTCTTTCTAATCCATTTATCATAGCCCATCTTCGTACATGCCACAGTTTGAATGAACTGCATATAATGTGGTACTATACGTACACATGGTTGGATTAACAACAAGCAATGTATGCAAATACGTGCAACCCCTGAATTCATAATGTATCATAAAACCAAGAAATGGAAAGTAGGTACTAAATTATACTTCGGAACGGAAGAGTTTTCCTTCTACTGGATTTGTTTGGAAATACAGTATCATGACTGAAATTGCTGCCGGAAGTACACATTTTATCGTTATACGTATGTACTGTATAGCAGGAAAAATGGAATAAGGTTTAATATACGAAGATCTGTTGAGAGACTTAGAAATTGCGAGTAGGTATGGCGAAATATACATATACGGATGAAGATACACGCAAAACAGACATGTTGTCAGTTATTGACCTGTACTTTGGGTTTCCAACCGTATTGGTTGTAGACCGTTATCGTTTCACTGTGCACTGCAGTATGGAGCTGTTTTTGTCCTTTCCCCCTTCCTGTGTCCTATTTCGCTTATCATGAGAGAATTCCTTCCGTCTCTTTACTGGTTACGGGTTTCCCAGTTTTTCTAACCCCACTGTCCCTTGGGATATTTATTTAATGAGAAGGGTACTTTCTACTGATCTCGAAACCAACTTCCCCTTTCGGCAGAAAAAAATACATGAACTGACTCGTATCGCGAGGAAGCTTACTTTAAAATCTTGAATTTCATCATGGAAACACCCACCCCTCGTTTAACTTTGCCAGTCAGGATTACTTTCTCTAATATCGTTGTATGATATGTTTCAAAAGGCCCAAGACTTCCTAAAATTTCTCTGGTTTGTCTCAACTCTTGCCATTTACTACTACATGAACTTTCAATGACATATTAGTCGGACCGTTATAATCTTTTTAGATCCGTTTATTACTTGCAACACATGTTGATAATCTGGTGATAAATTAATGGTCAGTTTCGAATGCATATGATTTCTTTGCGTACGTTACTTGCAAAAACATCGCTGTCTTTACGATTGTCATCAGACACTCTTACTAACACCAAAAATGCATAAATTGTACTTCAGTTCGAATGCGTTTCAAATGCATTTATTTTATCTTAGTTTTCAATCAACTATCTTCTCGTTAGACCGCTTCGGTGGCCTAAGTGGCTACAGTGTCACCTCGGATGCGGTAAGTCGCGGTTTCGAAACTCCATTCGAGTCATGCCAAAGACGTATAGAAATGATACTAGCATCTGCCTCACTTGGCACACACCATTAAGAGGTTAGTTTTAGGCTAGTCGGCCTTGTGTCAGGATAATGTGAATGGGTAGAACATGATGCTACATGTGTGCAGCATGGTACCCCAGTGCTAGACATCACTATAAACTGCCACACTGCAGAGATCGTATCAATATTACTCAGATTGCTTAAAGCTACGTTAAAAATCCAAACACACAACACATCTCGTTTACCATCTCGTCGTTCACTAGCTTTCGTCTTAAGTCATGAACTTTTTGTTTAAGAATGAGATTGAAAACGAATTGTACTGCGTTTCTGAGAGACATTGCAAAGGAACTAACTTCAACATCATCATAATATTTATAGCTGATAGTTCGTAGTTTATCATTCACCGTTTATCGTTCATGATTCAGCTTTAGTAGCTTGCAAGCAAGCAGAGTTTAGTAAATACTGTTTATCGTTCGTTTTTCCTTCACTTCATATTCGTTCCAACTGCACTCAGCGTTCGTTCAGCGTTTCCATTCCGTTGCGTTTTCATGGGAATACTTAAACATTTAAGAGCTTTTTAACACTTCTGGCGCAGCGCACAAATCTCTAGTGATGCTCAATAGTTTGGACAAAAATATAGCAGCAGTACTACTTTAATAAAGCTGTTTCTAATGGTCTTCAATGTGCTGATGTATCGTAGTCTTGAATGAGTTGATGTACCAGTGATTTTGATGTTCCTCATTGATATAATACAAAATGTCTGTGAATGAGTCCTCAGTAATCCAAAAGTAGTATTTTAGTCCAAAAGGTCATTGATCACTTATATCTGAACGCAACTAAATTTGACTCCACAGAATGAACTTAAAATAGGAATGTAGACTTTGTTGACAGACAACTCTTAATATAGATCCCACTTGAAAACTAATGGAAATTTCCACTACCAGGACAAGCTGAGCTCTAAATAAGGTTATAATCAAGGCTAGATCCCATACTCACACTGAAATAAACATGCTAAATTATCACAATAGTCAGGTAGTGCAGAACTCTACCCTCAATCAAGGTCAAAATTCAAGCATCACAACATCAATTAAATATACATAACACATCCCTTCATGAAGGAAAGGAAAGATAGTTTTATTTTATATATTAGTCAAATATGCATATGATACTATATTAGTTAAAATTATAACGAAGATGTCTTACAAAGTGGCACAAAATCTATACAAAAATGAAGCAATATATTACGTATGTTTTTACATTTGAGATCAAATTATTATTTCCGTTAATGTACCTAATATCAATAGTGTATTCCTGCAACATCAACGTCCGCCTCAACAATCTCTATTTTTGTTTTTCATTTTGTTAATAAAAGGAAAGGGCTATGATCACTGAATACAATAATCGGAGAAGGAACTGAATTAATATACACTTCAAGGTGTTGCAACGTCACTGTTAAAGTAGGAAAATCCTTGTCGATTGTGGAAGCATTTCTTTGGTGCTTGTTTAATTGTTTCCGAAATGCAGCTCACTGAATGATCTACAAGACTGTTATCTTTATGAGTCAGTACTCCACCAACCCCTGCATTACATGCACGAACAAACATTTTAAATAACTGAGTGAAATTAGGAGCTCAAAGATCTGGTGCCAATGTAAGTATAGTCTTTAATTTGTCAAAAGATTCCTAACATTTTTCAGACTAATTAAACTGGGATTTCGTGCTGAACAACCGTGACAGATCCTCCCAATTATGGACAGATTTGAACAAAATTTCTGATAATATCCAGGCATATCCCAAAATGGTATCATTTGCTCTTTTTGATAGGCACTTGAAATTTAGAGATAGTATTGATCTTTACTTCTACAGGTTTAACTTCACCACGTCCAACCATACCTCAAACAATAGTAACACAAACAGAGCAAAGCCTCCTTTAGATAAATTAGGTATCAAATTAGCATCTCTTAGTCGATCCAAGTATTTCCGAATGGTTTCCAGGTGATCTTTCCAGATATCGTTTTTCAGGATAACATTATTGATGTATACTTCGCAGTTATCTACACCAGATGTTATAATGCTCACTAAGCTCTGGAATGATGACGGAGAATTTTTCATACCAAATGACATCACTTTATAATGATAAAGTCCACCTGGACTCGAAAAGCCGAATTCTCTTTTGTTTCGTTCGGTGAGTGGAATTTTCCAGAATCATTTCAAAAGGACAAACTTGGTGACACGTTTTGTTTTATTAATTTTGTCAATACAGTCATCGATTCTTGACATTGGAAACAACTCCATTTTGGTGACACCTTTTCTATAGACAGTACATACTCGGAATGTATTCTCTGGTTTAGGCACAATAATACATGGTGAACAACCATTACATTTACCTGGTCTATGAAATCGGTCTCAAGCAAATACTTTGAACTTCTTTTTCAAACATTCTTTCTTGAGAGGATTCATTCTGCAAGGATATTGTCTCACACGTGTAAAATCTGCAATCTGAAATTTATAATAGATTTTATTTGTCCATGTTGAGACATCAGGAAACACGTGCTCATTTTCACATAATAATTGTTTTAGTTCATATTTGTACCATGGTTATAGATGTGAAGGTTTCTGGTCCAGATTGTTCAATATTGCTGAATTCCGAAGACAGTTTAAACCACACTCACTATAGTCAAATTGCATTCCATAGTTTACATCCTCACTGTGGAGCAGGAACAACTAAAGCGACCGAATGCTTAACTGGACTATCTTTACCTAAATACACCTTTAACATATTTATATGACAAAGTTCGTTCTGGTTTCTCTCCCAGGACAGTTAATGATATTGTTAAAGTCATTTACTTTCTTTTTTAAGTTTATCATGACAATAAATTTAATATATTTACGAAGAGAACCAGATCTCTATCACCATTCTGAAAACAACTTTCCCTTGTATTTCTGACATAATTTCATTTCTTGTTTGTTTGACTAGAGTGACTTCTCAAACTTTGACAACTTCATTTGAAATCAGAGACATAGTCAAGGAGATTAATGTTGAATCTTCAATTGAAAGAAGTTTCTATTTGAATAATGTCAATATTCCACTGACATTACGTTTAAAAACTAGTTCAAGAGGACTAAAACCATTAATTCTTTAACATATTTATAAACAGCAAACAACATCAATTTAGAGCCTAATCCCGATTATTTCCTGTATCAAAGCATTACGATAGAATCATATTCTCCAACGCCTGATGAATTTTTTTCCAGAGCACCATGACTTTCCGTGTGATATTCAGAAAACATAAACTATCGAATGTGAAATTCACGCATAACGAGTTTAAAAATTACAGACATAAAAGCTAACCCGTGATCACACTGGACAGATTTGGGAAGTCAAGAAAGCTTTTTTAAGCAAATGTCAAAGCTTTTGCTAAGATTTTAGTTTTGATAGTTCTCAAAGGAATTGTCTCTGGAAATCTTGTGGACGCACACATTATGGTCAACAAGTTCTGTTTGCCTGTCTAGATTTTTTATAAGGGTCCGACACAATCTACCATGCTAAAAGATTCATGAAATACAGGCATCTTCTGATTGAGTTCTCCTACCACTTGTCAAGTGTGATAAGATCTACAGCATTTACAAAAACATCACTTTTAAGTTTCGGCCAAATATATAATTCATGCTCTAGTGGTAAGTCTTACTGACTGTTAAATGACCAGCCAAGGGTGTTTCAATGGCTAGAGTAAGAACGTCCTCTCGATGTAACTTTGGAACAACAATTTGCTAGGTAACTGACCACTTGTCACCAGCGGGTACCGAAGGTGGACTCCATTTTCTCATAAGGACCCCATTTCTCACAAGGTAACACATTGGAACTCGTGTAGTTTCAGCTTAGCTAATAGCCCTCTGAAACAAACAGGAAATCTCCGGATCTTTTTCCTGTTCAACAATATGTGATTATTTTTGTTTTTCTGATGAGAAAGAGAGAGTGAATAGTAAATAGAGAAATACTATGATCAGTACCTATTTATTGCGCACTATTAGGAGCAAATGTGATCTGATCAAAAGAATGAACAACGATCCGTCTTATCAGATGTTTTGTTTTTAAACATCTTGCCTTAATTTGGGACTTGAAAGTACTCGTATGTGTCTGAGATTATTTTCTACATAAAAAGAATTAGCTGCTGAGCAGAAGATTTATTCACAAATGAAACTTTGCGAGTCAAACTGTGCAAGCAGAAGTTTCCAAAGTTTCCACTTCTTGCTCATCAAGAAAGATTTTTACATCACTATGGATACATTTCTTGAACTCTTCAACTAATATAACCTGTCTGAGATTATCGAAGTCTTTATCGACCTTCTTTGTTTAGCACCATTTATCAAATAGGTTTTCCTCTTCGCATTATCGTAATTTTTATCCACCTTCTTGGTTGAGCACAATCTATCAAATAGGAGTTGTTTTTCCCAGGCAAATTCGACATAGGTTTCTTCAGTGACTGTTCTACAATTCCTAAACTTTTGTCGATATTCCTCAGGTTCGAACTCATAATTCTTCAAGATATATTCCTTAACCACATCATATCAGCACTCTGTTGTATCGACAGTGAAACGTGGTTATCACGAGCTCTGCCAATAAATTCACTCTGCAATATCAAAGACAAATGGTCCTTTGGCAATTTCAAGTTTTCAGCAATTTTCTCAAAGCGAGTACAATATTTATCTACATCTTTTTCTTGAATAGGCGGTCTTAACATAATATTTCTGATAACATGAAAACCTGAAGTTGTGTGTACATGGAGGAGGAGTGTGCTATTTTCATCTATATTGTATTTCCCTTTATTATCTGCCTTTTTTCATCTCTGACCCTCTTCTTTTTCTCTCTGAGTTTGTATTTCACTCTCATTTGCCTCTCCATTTCTTTCCTCTCTCTGCATTTTCATTTGCCTTTCCTTTGGCTATTCCTCAAATTGCATTTAGTTTTCTCAGTTCTCATTCCATTTGGTGTTTTAACTGTTACGTCTTTAATTTCTATCAAAACAAGGGACAGACTTACTAATAAAAACCAAAGCAATCTCATCCAAAATTTTCTTTCTCACCAAAACTGACTTAAAACATCCTTTATTTCTTCCATCGTTAAAAAAGCTTGGACTTCATAATGATTACAATATCTGGCTAGCTCAATCAACTCGTCTTTTTCATTGGTAGGACTTGAAACAAAGTTCACTACTTTAATTGATATTATGAATGCTTGTTGGTTTCGCAAAGGGTTTCCCAGAAGTGTGAAATTAAAATCTTTGCCAAGTGCAATGCAAATTTCGAAACAGTGTCAATTTAGATTTTAAAGACAATTGTTAATCTGTATGCAAAGTCTTAAAGAGATTCAAGATCCCGGACAAGCCCCCAATTTCAGTTAAGGCTATTGTTTCAAACTATGCAGCAAAAGAAGAAATGAACCAACAATTTAGGTAAAATAAAACAAACAATTTATTTCCCTAACGTACAAAGCGAGCAATCAAAAAACGCAGTATTATGAATTAAATCGCAAATAATCATACATGTTCTAGCAGAAAAACAAAGTATACAATGTTCCAAATGATTTCCAATAGTCTTGAATGTCTTAATGAGTCACAACTATATGATCAAGAATATCGTTGAATGATTGCTCAAAAATTCCAACATAACGTGTTACTCCAGTCAATGAGCACTTTAGTATTTCCAGTGAATGATTTAAATAATTCCTCTCGAATTATATCTGAACACAACTGCAAACTATGATTATACATTTGCAGAGATATGAAACAAAATCAAGACTTTGTTTACAAAACTTCTAATTTTATACAAATTGTCAGGTGACCTAAGGCGCGATAGAGTGTTCTGGAAAAAAATAATTTTTAAGTGAATAAGCTTGCTCTAGAATAGTATGCACTAATACCTATGTATCAACATCTTTACAATTGACCATTATCTTTAAATACAATCTACAATAATGGACAACGGTTAAGGAGAGAGAGAGAGAGAGAGAGAGAGAGAGAGAGAGAGAGAGAGAGAGAGAGAGAGAAATGGCAACGGATTTCAAAATAACTGAATTTGTCGTCCGGTTGAATTCATTTTTGATATTCTTCCATTAATATGCAACATGTTGTAGGTCTATAGTTTACTTCATTGAGTAGCTTTTGTTCGAGTCTTCCCATGAACATATTCGCATACAAAAGCGCAATATTTTAGTGCCCATGCTGTTCCATTCATTTGCAGAAAGTGTTGGCCTTTGTATACAAAATTGTTAACCTGAAGAATATGTGTTAAAGTTTAACCAAATAGTACGTGGGCGGGGAAGGATCAGGTAGAACGCCCCTTGCTTCCTTGCAAGCAGGGATACCTTCTTCAGGTCGAATGTTAGTGTGTAAGGAACATATATCATTGTTATTAGAAAACTCCTGCCTGTAACGTTACATTTGAATGATTTGTTGATATCTTGTGTATATGAAATCGGTTTTTCCACGAAAGTCCCAAGGTGATAATTAACAAATTTAGAACTCTTTTTGATGGGATGGTTGCCTCCGAAATTCTTTTCCTCCCATGGTTCCCTTATTTTGCTATATACACACACACACACACACACATACATACATACATACATACATACATACATAAAAAACAAACAAAAGCACAAAACAAAAATGTAAAGCATATTACAGTAAAATAAATACATTTTTATGCTACTAGATGTTAAAATTGAAAAGCATTTCAATAGATATTCCGTATCTATATGGTCTTAAAAATCTGAAATTCTTTGGACCTGTGGAAATTGATACGTTGGCTATAATCATAAAATATTCAGCTATTTGATGTTGTGTTATTTTTGTGCTGTAGAAAAGGTTACAAGTATTGGCGCCGCCGAAAATCCATATACACATCTGATTACCGTCATTCAATCGTCATTTAATGTTTTACTCTAGTGATGTAACATATTCAAACGCAAAATAGCGATTATCGCACCAGATTCATAACTCTGTTGCCATATGGTTTAATTCACGTTTTTTTTTTTTAATTGTAAATAATGACACTGTACAACGATATCATTGAATATGGTTTTATCTGGATATTAACTGGACTTAAGTCACCAGATCTAACGTAGCTAAAATGAGTACGATCTCAAAGCAAAATGTTATATATTCTGCAAATTGAATGAGGTCCTAGGTAGCCGAGTTTTGTAGCTTTTACCGCACACTGCAATGTCACCTCTGTCTGGTTGGGTTCGAGTCTCGGTCCTAGCCAAGGTAGATATGCTAGAAAGATTGCCAATTGTTTCCCGTGGATCGGTTGTCCTCCCCGGAGTTTTCCTGGGCTCAACCGCCACCAGATAAATTGACTATCATACGTAGCATATCAGATTCTGAAAAATGGCGTCAAGTCACAACAGGAACTGTTAACTGTCTTGGAGTTATTTTTTTAAACCTAATTTAGGACGTTTGTACTACAATACAGAATATAGTTTTCGTTCTCTATATGACGTCTATAACTGTGTAGCTCCATCGCCGTCTGTCAACATTCACGTGACAGGGGAATTTATTAGTGAATCATAAACCAAATGGTGTATTACAAGTCTCTTAGTTGAGCACTATCCAATGTAAATATTTATGTTTAATTATTGAGTAATGAGTAATACGTTAGTAACAATGGAATTTTGTTGAACCTATTTAGAGCACTTACTACCGAGCGTCGTGACTTAACTTATATGAACAGGTGTACTCTACTTACATAATCATGGTCAATCTGTTCAAAAAGCCGAATTGTTGCATACCCTTTGCTATGTAAATAGATATCTTGGGTTGGAAGCGAGTAAGAAAAGAGAATACCGCTTTTGCTGGCAGTAATGCGTCATGATTGTTTTTATTTGATATCTTGTCGCAATGAACTCCGCATTCAGAAAAAAAAACTTTCTTTCCAGTAAAATATCTTGTGGTTTTTATGTTGCAACTGTATTAGTGTAAAATCGAAGAGACTAACAATTTAGGAAGCTATATTAGTTAACGTCATGCCACAAACTGGCTAGATTAAACGGATGGTTATACTCTGGTTTGCTAGCGTATGAGCATTCTCTGAGATATGTGCACGGCACATTTATGGAGCACTACTATGCAGAGAGAAAGAGAGAGTGTAAGGCAATTGAAATTGGCATTTTGGCACTATAAACTATAAACTTTTGGGAAGCTAAGGATAGTGAACAATATATTTGCTGGGAATCCATTAATTGTATTTCTAGATTTCTCAGTAAAAATAAAGTACACAGCAAACTTCCACTGAGCATATTATAACACGAAATCTCCAAAAGCCGTTTCCTGTGCCGTTACTCTGTCCAGCACAGACAAACCAAATCAGTCATTTCTCCGCTCACTACATTCCACAAAATGCAGTTTACGATATGCAGTTTCAATGGATTGTGTGCCATTAGACCTCTGTCCTTTAAGTGTTTCTGTTTTAAACTGGGTACAAAGTTGGGTTTTCTGTGCAATCACAATGATGCAAACTGAAACTGGTATTACGTCATAAATGATATGCATTGCATCATGTTATCCCTAGCAGTAGTCATAAATGACGCAATGATAACTAAGCTTATATCACTCTGCTGAACAAATTGCCCTATATCAGCTCTAGAAATCATACAGTGTCGAGCTCTCTTATTTGTCAGTGTTTGTTTTTGCAAAAGGACGCATTTCTGTTTAGCCAAAGAATGCAGAGATGCCACGTACTTGTGTGAACAATGCAGATAACATCGGCTATGTTTGTGGTTAAGTGACGTTTGCATCACAAAAGTGCAGTATAACCACTATGGTTAAGAAAGCCTATCACCTTTACTCCGGCTGCAAAATTGGAGATCAGGACAGGCGGTGCATCCCCCCCCCCCTCCCCAACACACACACTTATGCTGCAACACTTGAGCAAGAAATCTTTTCCAGTGGTTGAAAAGGAAAAGGAAATCTATGCCTTTTGCAGTGTCAATGCTGGAGAGAGCCAACAGATGGTATCAGCATTTGTTACTTCTGCAAGTGCCTCCAGTTTGGAAAGGTGTGTCAAAGTACAAAAAGTGGACTATGCATTATCCAAACATTACCCCAACTACGCACAGTACCCCACGGAGAACTACTGCCGGTTTCTGATGCACCAGAATCATTCTCACTTGAGTATAAATGTTGTTAATTCTTTCCATTTGGTGATTAGAATTATCTGTACTTGTGTCTGAAAGAACCAAACCTAAAGGAGGACCAAAGGATTACAAGGCTTAACACTGAGCGGATAATATAGTAATATACCGACACACAGACATAGCTATTGTAATCCAGCGGTTAGCATGCGCAGCTCGCAACTAGGATGGTGTGTGATTCGTATCCTGCCCAGAACACGACGGGAATATCGCAGTGTTATGCCAATGTGCAAGACACTTTGTTCAAATTATACGAATTAATAATAATCAAGAATGGTTTCCTTCTAGTTACGTCAGAGTTTTATGATTAACTTACACTGGTCTACAGCCAAAATGCTTCCGAAATAAATGGAGTCAAACATTACTAATTCTTGGTCACTGAGTAAGAAAATAATGTTTAAAAATGTTGATCGGCTCTAGTTTTAAAGATATGATACTGGGTGAGTATATACGACCCTTGACTTGATAAGTGAGTTATAAAGGAAAGAGATATCAGTTTAAACCAGAAATGACAAAAATATATCTTTGACTGGATCTTTGTATACATCTATGACTGGGTTTGGACAGTACTTGCTTGTAGGCAAAACAATGAATGATGCAAACTGAAACTGGTATTACGTCATAAATGATATGTATTGCATCATGTTATCCCTAGTAGTCATGAATGATGCAATGATAACTAAGTTTATATCACACTGCTGAACAAATTGCCCTATATCAGCTCTAGAAATCATACAGCGTCGAGCTCTCTTTATTTGTCAGTGTTTGTTTTTGCAAAAGGACGCATTTCTGTTTAGCCAAAGTATGCAGAGATGCCTTGTACTTGTGTGGACAATGCAGGTAACTTCTGTTATGTTTGTGGTCAAGTGACGTTTGAATCACAAAAGTGCAGTATAACCACTATAGTTAAGAAAGCCTATCACCTTTATTCCGGCTGCAAAATTGGAGATCAGGACAAGAGGTACACCCCCCACACACACACATACACTTATGCTGCAACAACAAATATTTTCCAGTGGTTGAAAAGGAAAAGGAAATCTATGCCTTTTTCAGTGTCAATGATTCTGGAGAGATCCAACAGATGGTATCAGCAATTGTTACTTCTGCAAGTGCCTCCAGTTTGGAAAGGTGTGTCAAGGTAGAAAAAGTGGACTATGCATTATCCAAACATTACACCAACTACGCCCAGTACCCCACGGAGAACTATTGCCGGTTTCTGATGCACCAGAATCATTCTCACTTGAGTCAGACGAGGAAGAGGATGAAACTTCTAGTCCTGTACCATCAATGTTACATAACCCTTATTTTCTCCCATCTTCCTCCTCAGATCCACATCTCATAACACAAGGTGAACTGAATGACCTTGTCAGGGATTTGGAACTATTCAAGAGTATGGCAGAGCTGTTGGGCTCAAGACTACGCAAGTGGAATCTCCTGGCAGGTGATGTTAGGGTTTTCATGTTCCGCGACTGTCATAAGGATCTTGTCCAATTCTTCTTCAAGAAAGGTGACGTTGTAGCCTGCAACAACATCGATGGTGTGATGACAGCCATCAACATCGTTCAAGCGACTGTTCATTGATTCATCGAAGACGAGTCGTAAACCTCCATCAATTCCAGTTGGTCATGCAGTCCATATGAAGGAAACCTATGAAAACATTAAACAATGTTTGAGGTGCATAAACTATGACCAACATCAGTGGCACCTCTGTGGCGATTTAAAGGTTCTTTTGCTTTCTTGCTTGATATGCAGACTGGATATACAAAATACTGCTGTTTTCTCTGCGAATGGGATAGTCGTGCGAGAGATTCCTACTACATCAAGAGAGATTGAACACTCCGACAGTCATTGAAGCCTGGAAGGAAAGGTGTTCAGCATCCACCACTTGTTAAATCGATGTAGATTTTGTTACCACTCTTGAAAACCTTCTTGTGATCATGTTTAATAAGTGCAGACGTATTTTATGTTGTGCTTAGATATTATTTGAGAAGAAAAACATTTGTTTGAACTATTCAGTGGAAAGAGAAAGTGATCATTATTTGGACTATAACATAATTCAGAAACTGTTAAAAATTATTCGAAGGAATTCTGGATAACGCCATTTTGATAATGTCTCAGTTCAAGGAGGACCAATACATTTCCGGTTTGGAAGTCTGTAAGAAACATTACGTTTGTTTAGGACTTTCATAGACCTTTATAAGAATTGGTTTGGATACTCTTCATAATACTGTAAGTTCCTCTCACAATTTACATTTATAAATTTGATAATTAAATTGATTTTTAAGCTTTACAAAACGTATTGGTTTCGCTCTTTTCTGTTACTTAGTTTATGACCATGGAGTCGTAACACCCCCGCTAGTTATACTGACCGCTATGTGCATATCATGTACTGAAAGCTGGCGTTAAGCCCACAACAACAACAGGACACAAGGCCGGATTAAGGTCCTTGTAAGCCATAGGCACTTCTGTTTCGTAGGCCTTTGGCGGATGCAATTTTTTCATGACTATGTCTCTCTGTGAATACAGTTTTCTGCAACATTGTCATTAACATAATATATTTATTCAAGAAGAGATCTTCGTTACAGTTTATATAATACAAAGGACAAAACCATGGTCAATATTTTATTCGAAGGGCCATTAGTTTTCGTAGGTCCTATGCCTACTGTACCTAATGTTTTTAGTTTTTTCCACAGCAGCAGTGGAATCTCCTGGCAGGTGATGTTAGGGTTTTCTTGATCCGTGACCATCAAAAGGATCTTGTCCTATTCTTCTTCTTCATGGAAGGTGATCTTGTAGCCTGTAACAACATCCATGGTGTGATAGCAGTCCTCAACATCGTTAATGATCCAGATGAGTGGAGACTGTTCATTGATTCATTGAAGGCGAGTTTTAAATCTGTTTTGCTGCATAATGGCGATGATTTGCCATCATATCCAATTGGTCATGTAGTCCGTATGAAGGAAACCTATGAAAACATGAAACAACTTTTGAGGTACATAAACCTTGACCAACATTAGTAGCAGCTTTGTGGCGATTTGAAGGTTTTTGTTCTCTTGCTTGGTCTGCAGACTGGATACACGAACTACTGTTGTTTTCGCTGCGAATGGGATAGTCGTGCGAGAGATTCCCACAACATCAAGAGAGATTGGTCACGCCGACAGTCATAAGAGCCTGGGAGAAAAGGTGTTCAGCATCTACCACTTGTTGTTGAATCAAGGAAGATTACCACCCTTGTACATCAATCTGGGTCTGATGAAGAGATTTGTCAAGGTAATGGACAAAACACAAGCAGCTTTCAAGTACCTTCGTGGAAAATTTCCTAGGTTAAGTGAAGCTAAGATAAAGGAAGGTGTCTTTCTTGGTCCTCAGATTCGTGAACTTCTTTGAAATGATGCATTTGACCGTGCACTGCGTGACAAGGAAAATACGGTATAGAAAGCCTTCCAGTTATTCGCAACAAAGTTTCTCAGAAACAGCAAGGCATACAACTACAGGGAGGGGGTGGAAAACCTCAAGGCATACAAAAACCTCCGTTGCCACATGTCACTAAAGATACATTTTTTGCACTCTCATCTAGATTTGTTTGCACCGAACTTAGGAGCAGTGAGTGAAGAGCACGGCGAGCAATTTCACCAGGACATTGCCACAATGGAGAAAAACTATCAGGGCAAATGGAGCAAATCAATGCTTGCAGACTATTGCTGGACAGTGACAAGAGATGCTCCGTTTAATGAATGCAAGAAACAAGCCAAGAAACGCTGAGTAGACACTGAATAAGGACTAAACTATGTGCTTATATACACATAATGGTTTTTTTGCCTTTTGTTTCATAATAAATTCTATTTATATAACCATTTGGCTGTTTTTTAAAGTGTTACATAAACAGGACAGGTGAAATATTATCATGTAAAGCAACCATAAACACATGAAAAGACCTAGGTTTACAATTAAGGATTAAAACTCTACTATCTACACAAAATACATAGACATAAAATGTTAAAACTTAAATATCTTGGAAACAGTAGCCAATCAGTAGTTTTAATTATTATATTTGAATTCAGCGCATCAAAATCCATAATAAATAGCACATTTTATCTCTGAAGCAGACGACTTCTAAAAAATTGTAGACGAGTGTTATTAGTTCTACACAACCGTTGTGTCCTAAACACCTTGATATAGGTTGTTCTAATTGTTAGGTCGTCTGTAGCAATTTGGTATACAGACTTATTAATTAATAGAAACAAAATTGTATGCACTATTGCATACGTTAGCCTCTGAAACCCATCAAGGAACGTTTGTTTGCTGGTCTGGGCGGGTATGGAACCTACTATCCTTTAAATGATGAATTCACTCCAAGAGAAGAACCAATGTTGCTAATGTACAGTAATAAAGACGAAAGCATTGAGACGACAAAGAAAATATAAATAGATCGGCAGTCAAGAATAGGCAACTGTATTAGGGTTTAGCAACACGTCAGCACAATACAGAGTACATGATACCCATTAAAAGTCTAGTTCTAAAAATGTAGATTTTAATACAAAGGATTGAAAGCAAAAGGGTACACAGAAAGATAAACAATTCCAAATCAAAGATAACATGAAGAACTTCAAAATAAAATATGTGGGCAGTCTACGGGTGCATTAGGATTTAAAGCACTTCACACCAATGGTATGGTTTCGCACTCAAACAACTGCAAGTTTCTAAATAATAGTTATTTGGAATGTTTCAAAAAATTTGATCTATGCAGTAAGGATTCTTATTTTCTGTTGTTTGAAATAGTAGTTACTACACCATTTGTGGACAGGCACCATATTGCAGATTTTACAAAATGATGTTGCCGCTCCTGATTGAATGGCTCTAAAACCCCAACAGTTTTACGGATATATCCATGTGACAAATATTATCAAATATTAATCATCAATTAGCGCACCATTCTTTGGAATTTGAAATTTTGTTCTGTTTTGATGATGTAATAATAATCCGGTTGAAGTCATTATTGTTATCTTTGAGTAGTGAAGAATGACGTAGAATGTAATGATATGAAATTCGATTACGTGTTTACAAAAGTCAATGTTTATTTGTGCATGGTCGGGAGAACATCTGCTAATGGGCTTGCTGTATAAGAGCAGTGGTTTCACCAGAGCTATTTAACAGTAGTGAGTGGGATATGGTGTTTGTTAGAGACAAATAAAGACTGAAGTAATCCGAATCGTCAGAAACCTTTCTTACAACAGCTTTAATGAACAAAAATAAATTAACAATGGTGCAACAATTTAGTTTTTGTGATAATCACACAATTTTTGGGTGACACCTGAATCAAGTTTTCGGAAAACATGGAAATAAATCTTCCATGCAAATGGTACCGGACTCAGTGCATATAAAAAGACTGTCCTTGAGCCAATGAAAAGAGAATCAAAAGGATTTACTAAATATGTCACACACATTTCACTTACATTTCGTATTCGGTTTTGTATCTTGATATCAGCTTCTGTATGACTCTGTGTATAATCCCTTTCTATCTGAGAACAAATGAACACATATCCTTGTTTAAATCTTCATAGATGTTAGGATTATCACCATTTAAAAACCCAGTTAGGAAATATGTGTATGTGTGTGTGTGCGTGCGCACGCGCGCGTGCGTGTTACACGAATGCATCTATATACCTGTTGGCCCTAATATCTGATCCATCCCAGGCTAATATAAACAGTTTCTTCTTTCTCATCCACTTATCATAGCTCCTCTTCCTACATGACACAGTTTGAACGAACTGCATATAATACGTACACATGGGTTGATTAACAGCAAGCAAAGTATGCAGATATGCGAAAACCAATGAATTTTAAATGTATCATAAAACCAAGAAATGGAATGGAGGTACTAAATTACACTTTGGAACGGAAGCGATTTCTTTCTATATTCCAATTTTGAAAAACGTAACAATGTGATAACATTCTAAGCCTTGAAAGTTGTAAAATTGTCATCTCAAGTGCGACAAATGTTTGTTTCCATCTGCTGAATTAAATATGTATCGTATACTTGATTTGCATGAAAATACAACGATATCATGTCTCAAATTGCTGCCGGAAGTACATTTTTGTATTGCTGTATGCATGTATTTACTGTACAACAGGGAAAATCGCATTAGAGTTTAAAGATTTAGAAACTGCATATACGGACGAAGACAGAAGCAAACCATACTTTGTGTCACTTATAGACCTATACTTGCACAGATAAATAAGTTTTTTTGTGCGCTTGCTGCTTTACTTGCAAACTCTTAATGCACGGGTTGTGGAGCTGGCAGGAAATCACACTGTCTCATGTAAGACAACACGATAAGGGTTGCAATGAAGAAAAACGGTTTATGCAACATATAGTTCCGAGAAAAATATGACATCTTGCAGGGTGCTTTAAAACTTATACTTTGATTTGCCTAATCAACACGAATTAAGACAATGGTGATATTGATATAAAAGTGTAAGGGTCATTGTGGAGCTGAAAACACACGTATGTATGTATGTATGTATGTATGTATGTATGTATGTATGTATGTATGTATGTATGTATGTATGTATGAATGCAGACCCGGCTGGTTGCGTGTGCGAAGTGCGCGATGCACACAGGCGCCTTTTCATTTCCTGTTCGTTTTATTCGCAATTTATTCGAAAAAATAATTTTGGAAAGGCGCCAAACAGTCATCGCACACACAAGAAAAACATCACGCGCCGGTCCTGTATGTATGTATGTATGTATGTATGTACGTATGTATGTATGTATGTATGTGTGTGTTTATGTATGTACAGTTACAAAATTATGCGAATTTCAATTATCCGTTCTGTTACTGATATAACAAATTTAATCATATGATCGAGTGACTGGTCGAACACAGATTGCCTGGCACGACATCATTACCTGGTGCTTCTGGTCTTTCCCAAATAAATCACTGCTGGTAATCTGTAGGCCTCTCTCTCTCTCTCTCTCTCTCTCTCTCTCTCTCTCTCTCTCTCTCTCTTCAGGTCTCAGGTCTCCAAACTCTCGGTCGCAACCTGCATTATCATTCTACTGTGCAGTCAGTATGGTGCTATCTTGTTCATCCTTTAAATAAAAATACAATACCCCACCCCCACAAAAAAAGTGACAGGTTTTTCTTCTTCTGTGATCAAAAAATATTCGCACTCTCTTGTGTTATATATTTTCTATCAAACTCGACAGATCTAGCTATGTTCTTTCTCACTAATACACTTATTATCATAATCGATGTTTTGTTAGTGATTACTATATTCTTAACTGAGTCATTACATAATTAACCCTCTTTGATACTGTTATGACTCCAATATGGCCAACAATTTGCCAGCCGACCAATCAGCCAACACACGTTCCTAATGGTACACCATCGATTCAATTGGAAGATTTCACAAGATAATTACACGCGAATTAATGGACTTCACTCCTTGTCCCATCTAGGTTACTTTACTAATTAGCGATTCATTGACATATGTTTTCAGATATAGAAAAATAAATACTCATCATACATGATACAAACCATTTAAGACAAAATAAGTTAACTTCTCAAAATTTGTATTCAGAAGAACATATGAAATCTTTAACATACGTGATTTCAATTACATTTTAAAACGAAATATAGAAATATCATTTAATGCCACCTGTTTCAACTGTACAATAATTTTCTAAAATTTTCTGGTTTATGTCACTCTGGACAGTTTACCACTATGACCTCGCGTTAACATTGCACTCTCGTCTTTTTCTAACTGTTAAACGAGCGGGTCCTAATTAAAATTAAATTCATGTACCGAAAAAGAGCTGATTATATCCCTCGGTGTCAAAATTTTATTGCGAGACTGGTCAATATGTCGATTTTAATGGGTACGTGTCACGCAGACCACGAATGAATGTACTATGAAATTATCCATACATGGATACATACATACATACATACATACACACATACATACATACATCCTGTTACGGCTTTATGGTCTTAAACTAAGTAATGGAAAAGATCAAAAGCAACAAGTTTGTAAAATTCGACAAATAATTTGTTTCCCTAGAATAAAAAGAGAAAATTTAAAAAGAACTTTCAGTATTGTGAATTAGATCCCAAATAGTCCCAAAAGTTCTATCAAGTGTGAAAACGAAAGAAGTTCCAATTTAATTTCAGTGTTATTCAAAATATATTCAAATATTGAATTATTGATATGCCTATAGTCTCGATTATGCTAATGTGCCAGTGGCCTGGAGTGTGATGATGTACTAATCGTTTCTTTGATGTATCACGATAGTTTAATCCAAAAATGTTCTTATCCGAATTCACCATAATTCCAAATTAATGGTTCTGTCCAAGAATATTATTGATGAGCACTTTGTATTTCCAGTGAATTAATAATTTGAATAAATAATTCCACCCAAACGAAAAACTGAACACAACACTAAGACTGATTCTCCTTGAAGTTGTTATGGCGAGAATAAATATTACCTATGTAAAAAAAAAATATTCACCTCTCTACTTCACTTAGATCACAATTATCATTTCCTGAAATACTCCATCACTTAACGGAAACATCCATTCTAGAAGTATCTATGGTCAGAATCAAGAGGTTTACCATTAAGAATAATCTGAATAGTTAATCCATAATCTAGATATGTCTTGTGTTGTTTTACAAAATAAATGAACCGGGTCAGGAACAACATAAACTTGATTTTGGACGCCGAATGTAAAGTACAGATATATATAACATACAATCATTAAGAAAAACCAAAAACGTAATACCAATTAAGTATGCATATTATTACATACATGCATATTTTTAATACTTTACTACATTCCTAAATTGCTTTGGCGCATACGACAAACACAGTTATCAGTGAAATGTTTGGTGTAACTTGTAACGCATCCAATACATCAGGGAAGTACTATTTTTATTAACCATGTATGTAACTAGCAGCAACAGCAACCTTATATATATATATATATAACACTACTATATAACATATATATATACTTATATATATATATATATATATATATATATATATATATATATATATATATATTGTTACGAGTCAGGGGTCTATGCTTGATCGAGCGGTGTCAAACCCTGGCGCGATTCCCGCTAGAAGTAATAAGTTTACCCCAAATTTCCAAAGACTTCTATACAACATCAGTTGTAAATTAGACAGCCCGACGTGTCCATTTTATACATGAATTTTACTCTAATCAATGCAAGACCACAGATCTACCAACTTGTCAAATATCTATCAACCGCACATCTGCATAGTTTTTCTTCATTCACTTTCCGTACCGTCAGCAGTTCACGCCGTGGAAACACTACAGCTATCCCCTAACACACGGAACTATTTTAACTACGCCACCTTAGGCCAGTCAATATATGGTTTCAAGGCACATTACACCAGTACAACTGCATCACATTTGCCACCATGGCGACATAAACGTATCTGCCGAGTCCCTTCTTGCTTATTCCATTGTGCAATTTACCGATTTCCTACCGTAAATACTGTCACTGCAGTCACATTACCAAGGTACACCACTAGATTTTATTAGGGACTACATTATTCAGGGACAGTCATACGGTTTGGGTCTGAATTCACTACTAATTAACCATGGCATTATGGAAACTCACTAACACTTTCTCTCCGTGACGTTTGCTCCTAGTAACTGGCTAATTATTTCGGGCTAAGGAATATTTCCATTGCACCGAATTCCAATAATCAAACAAGTAATCACAAAAATCTAAGAATTCCTTAAACGAGGCGCTATAACCAAATGCGTATCTCCAAAATTTATTACAATA
>JAECUM010062742.1:0-25489 GCA_016617855.1 Megalonaias nervosa
ATTAAGAGTCCAAAGCGCTCAGGCTAGTTAGATACAAGTTTTGCTCTGTTCGTTCTCAGTTTATTGCATGAATATATATATATATATATATATATATATATATATATATATATATATATATATATATATATATATATATACATATATATATATATATATAAAGAATACAAATCATATGGCGAATAACAGCCCTTTCAAGCGCACTGGATCCAGCAAGGGATCACGTGTGTCAGGGATTGATTCAGATAAATGCAATAAACTGACGACGAACATGCAAAACTAGTATCTAACTAGCCTGAGCGCTTTCGACTCTTAATGAATCTTTTCCAAAGGTATATACAAAACATAGGCAAGACAAACAAATAAAACACAAAAACCGTTGTGTTAGCAAAACTCTACATGGCTGTTTCTACATGAATTAAACCTTTAAATGTATTATGTCTCAACCAGCCTATATCAACTTGTTGCGGATACTGGAAAACATTTTTTGCACTGTTCGTCGTCAGTTTATTGCATATATATATATATATATATATATATATATATATAAAGGTTGCTGTTGTTATATATATTAAGCATATACATATATGTTGCTGGTATATATTTGACAAGAATTTTAGACCATCTACTTTGGGTACATTTCTACCTAGCTTGAATCTATATTGTTTCTTCGCATGCATATAAATATATATTTCTACACCGCTTTTTGTCCTAAAGCAACAATATAATAATCTCAGTTTATATTCCACATGAGTCAAGCTTTCCACCCAGTTTCTATACCTAAATACTTAAGGAGGCTTCAATATTGACTTCTGTGTACATTATGCGAGAGTAGTATTAATCAGGTGTTTAATGTTTATTATAAAAATAGGTTTCAGATATCCTTAAAGAATGTATATAGTTTGGAAGAAACTATGAACTAAACTAAACATGATTCTGTCTCTTTAGTCGTGACTGGGGATATTGTTTAGATGACGAACCAGGTGACCATTTTTACGACATCCCAGTTCTCCCGCCCGGTACTATGTACGATGCAGATCACCAGTGTCGTCTGCAATACGGACCCGATTCATCAATTTGCACCGGGCTTCGGGTTTGTAATATTGACAAAATATATTGAAAAAGCTCCCAACCACGTATCAAACGTTGTAATTTATTATCCTGAAATTAAGCAAAGTTTCTGCTACATACTCCTTGAAAAAATTGTACCAAAAAATTAACTTGTTTTTTAAGCTATCGTTCCGCTTGTTTTTAAGAGATGTTAAAATAAACTAAGGTGAAGGTCTGAAATTCTAATTATTAATAGATTCAGTTTGTGTTACATACAATTACTGATTTTACACGACAGCAGAATTTTATTTCTCGCAGGTTTATATAAAAATATTGGATTTATGAATCATTTCTCAAAGAAAGCGAAATATAATTTGTTCAAGTTATTCGTTTTTTTATGTAAGAGATCGAACTGATGCAAGTTATGTTATGTATATTCTTAATATCTCATTTCCTTGGGAGATTGCTCGCAGCTTTACTATTTATAGATGCGTATATAATTCATTTACTGGTAACATGAATATACAATGATATCGTGGACAGGATGTATGTTCCGTGTTATGGTGCAGAGTTGACAACAAATGTACAACACATCTGGAAGCCGCAGCAGATGGTAC
This sequence comes from Megalonaias nervosa, assembly GCA_016617855.1. Lineage (NCBI taxonomy): Eukaryota > Metazoa > Mollusca > Bivalvia > Unionida > Unionidae > Megalonaias > Megalonaias nervosa. Next base: position 1,668 of record JAECUM010062742.1, read on the forward strand.
AATATGCGATCAAAACATGGTAAGTGGAGTAATTGATTCGCCTAGTAGCATTACTTGTTCTGCTTACAAATTTCGATCTCGTACTTTTATTTATGTTTAGTAGAGATTCTTGTGTCAATGCAGTTTAATTTTCCCCACATTTTATGCGAGAAAAACCATATAAAAAGTAGGTTTCATGTCAATCAGATGCGAATAACAAAGTATGTTGCATTTATTGACTTAACACGGTGAAAGAAACCTTATGACAGTCGCTTATTCATACGAATGACGTGTTATTTTTCAGTTTATACGGTAGGGATAAATTGCAGTGAAATGTAAAAAAGATTAAGTGAGTGTCTGGGACGAACGATAATTTTTTTGGCGTCTGCATACTCGACCATTATTATTGTTGTTCATTCTATAGGTCAACAATTTCTCGAATAAGTAAGTCACTACCACAGTATTAACATGGTTTGTATGACAAATGCTTTTCGAAAGATAAAGATAAAATATAACATACACATATAGGTAATCTAATATTTAATAGCTCCTGGCATTTTCTCGTCTAGACATCTAAGTATCGGATGTTAATCAAACGATGATTATCGTACACAAGCTATATTATAATTAAAATTTCTACAATGATCAATTGCTGATTATACTTCTATATTGTGGAGCCCCATTCCTAGATGTACCCGTACGCTAAATATCCCGATTAATACAGCATTACTGTGATATCAATTCATTGTAAATCCATACTGAACAATTTTCACCTGTTCTGTATAGTCTTATTCGAATATTCAACCTCTCTAAAGCTTAAATAAGCGGAGCATTGTTAAAAAATCGTTATAACATGTTGATTACGTTAAAATCTTTTTATATGAATCATCATGTAATAAACCTTCATAACTGACAGGTGATGGTCAATATTATATTTGTGATGGACCTATTAATCAGGAGGTACAAACCATATATGGTCAAGTACTTGTCAATATTTTGTTTTAGCGTAAATTATATTATTTTACAGCGCTCACTACGATCGATGATTGTAATTGTCCCTCGATATCTGTTTGTTAATCTTTGAAGCATTTAATAATAGACCTTTATAACTTCAATACTTGTGTAAAGCTGTTGATTACCAATTTCGGACCCGGTGGTTAGAGCGTCCGCCTCGGATGCGGGATATCGCAGGTTCTAACCCCCGCCGAGTCATACAAAAGACTTATAAAAATGGTACTAGTAGCTGCCTCTCTTGGCGTTCAGCATTAAGAGGTTAGTGTTAGGACTGGTCGGCCTGGTGTCAGGATAATATAACTGGGTGGGACATGATGCTACGTGTCTGCGGCATGATGCCTCAGTGCTAGACATCACTATAAACTGACACATTGCAGACATCGTACCGATATGACTGAAAAATTGTTAAAGCTACGTTAAAATTCCGAAACACACACACACACACACACACACACACACACACACACGCACACACACACACACCAATTTTGAATTATGCTATCAATATTGAATTAATGTGTGACCTGCGAAAACTGCTTCAAGGGTGACAGTAGCCATCGAGCATTTTACTAATTTGTAATGTGTGACGTCCGATGACTGGCGTCAAGGAAGAGAGTCTCCGAACATCATACTACTTTTGAAATATTCACACAGAACTAAGAATCACATTGTGTATGGTTTGAACTTAGAAAAACGCTATAATTTTTGCATTTCATTGTTAATATAAAAGGAGTATATTATTGAATATTAGGAAGCAAGCGAAATACCATCGAGAATTTAGGTGAATCAGGATAATGGAACCTATTATGGGACAGTTAAGTGAAACAGGATAATGGAACCTATCAGAGGGAATTTACGTGAATCAGCGTAATGGAAGCTATTTTCAAGAATTTAGGTGAATCGGGGTAATGGAACCTATCACAGAATTTTAGATAATGGAACTTACCATCGGGAATTTATGTGAATCGAACTAGTGGAACCTGCTATCGGAAATTTATGTGACTCCGGGTAGTGGAACCTTCAATCGGTTATATATTTGTTCAGGGTAATGACGCCTAGGGAAATTATGGTATGAAACCTCCCATCAGAATTCACCAGGAATTTAGGCGAATCAAGGTAATTGACCCTCAAATCGGAAATTTAAATGAATCGGGGTAGTGGAACCTGACATCGGGAATTAAGGTGAATCGGGATAGTGAAACCTACGATTGAAAATTTAGGTGAATAGGGTAGTGGAGCCTACTATCGGGATTTAGGCGTAGTGAATCGTCGTAGTGCACCGTACTATTGGGAATTTAGGCGAATCGCGTTAGTGGAAACTACTATAGGGAATTTTGGTTAATCGTGGTAATGGTACCTGCCATCGGGAACTTAGGTGAATCGGGTGGAACCTGCAATCGGAAATTTAGGTGAATCGGGGTAGTTTAACCTACGATCGGGAATATATGTGAACCATGGTCATACATCACTACCATTGGGCAGGATTTTGTTTACTTCATATGTTTTATGAAATGGACTTAACACCTATTATCATGACGAATTATCAAGATAAAATAATTTAGTAATTGACCTTAAATTTCAGTGGTGCAATATGGGGGAATGTGTTGAGATTGGTGAAAGGCTCGAAGCTATCAATGGGATGTGGGGCGAATGGAGCGAGTGGTCAGAGTGTACCCGTACTTGTGACGCTGGTGTCAGTCATTCGGAACGTCACTGCCACAATCCCAGGTAATGACAATGTCTTGATCATCCGTTTATCAGTATGCAAATATGCCTACATCTCGACCCAAAACGTATGTGTGTGTGTGTGAATATATATATAACGTTGGTATCAGGTCTTTTTAAAATTGATATTAAATTACAGAGATTCTGTGTTTTTAAATGGAGAAAACGCTTTTTTCTCGGAAAGGAATAAATGACTGAATATGCTTAATTTAAACCTATGTCATGAGGCCAAAGCAAGAAAGACTTAAGAAAATAGTTTGAAGCGTGAAAAATGTGTATGTATGCATATCAAGAAATCTACAAAGACATATATTTTTGCATTCCTCTATAGGCCATCTAACGGGGGTAAATATTGCCTGGGAGAGCGGAAAAGATACAGAATTTGCAACACACAGGTAAAAATATATAATAAATATTCTTAAGATATTACCGTTCACTAAACCTCCTCTACTGTAGGTAAATGTCTTCATAAAGTACGTTTTAATGACAACCTGAGCTATTTATTGCAGTGCATTTGAATGAGGAAACATCTGGCATTTGATACAAGAAAAGACCGCTGTTATAAAAATTCTCTGAATTGACGTTTTCAGGTATACACGTAGTTCAACTATCGTACGATCATTTATCCTCAAAATGAGCCATGGCGAAGGTCAAATTGTGGATTTGTGATTTGTGAATTTTAGGGTTTAACGCCATTTTCAGCATATGATAGACCATATATGGCTACCAGTATTATAGGTGAAGGAAGCGCCCCGAGAAGACCCAGGGGAGAACCACCGACCCACGGGAAGCTACTGGTAAGCTTATTCATATACCCATGTTGGTCGAGCCGTGACTCGAACCTATGCGACGAGGTGAGATGCCAGTGATTTGTAAAGGCGAGCGACTTAGACCACTCGTACACCCGGGTTGTTGTTCAAATATTGGGCTTGCCATCTTGTATTTTGGACTTGCCATCTTGCAGAGATTAATTCTATTGCAATGTCGGTTGCAGAATATTTTTCGCTACCTAGCAGAGGCTCATTCTCCATCATAAAGCACCTGAAGAGGTTTGCTTTCTGGTTGAGAGAAAATATCCCATATACCCACCATCAAATATTAAGTTGTTAAAATAGTATTTTAAACACCCAAATAACAACTATACACTATTGGAACAAATTCGAAATATTGATAACAGGAATACTTTGTTTTAAAATAAGAAATGTTTATTGATTTATAAATGTTGCACCGATAATAATTGCCAAAGGAAAAAATCGCGGTCGAACTAGAATTAAACCCGAATTATCGTTATGCTCAACCTACCTGAGGTCTCAGAGGCTCTGTACATGGTCCCTGAGGTCTCAGAGGCTGTGTACATGGTTCGATCCTGAGATATAATCAGAGTGTAAATACATATAATAATTGCAAGTCTGTTTCATTTTATCTAATCTACTTTTAGCCTGATTTCTGTTCAAAAGATATTATGATCAGATAAAACCAGCTTCTTAGCAGGATTTATTCAATAAATTGTTGTTGTTTCTTCTGTGAACTGTAACGTAACAGTTTTGTACTCAGTGTTTCATTAATCACTTGTTGTATACATCATTTCTTGTATTATATATATATACATCATGTTAAACAGCATACGAGTTCTAAAACCTTGCAGATATGATATACTCACCTAGAAATCTCAAAGTAGAAACAAATGTTTGATACGTATTTTAACAGGACTGTCCAGAAGGACTTCCAAGTTTCCAGACAGTTCAGTGTCACGAATTCAACTATATTCCCTACAAGAATGGACTATACGAATGGGAACATGTTCCAACACCAGGTAAATTCTACATAATTCGAGTATTTTTAGAATTTGTAGATAATATCGTGTATAGAACAATACAATGGAACCTTTATCATGTTTTCACAAAACTCTGCTTACAGATATGATATAAATTACCGTATGTACGCGTTTATACGTCGAGTCAACGTTCAAACAACAAAGATCCTGATCTGTCCTAGCATAGTTCACCTGCAGATCAGGGTCTGTGTTGTTTGTTCTACTGATTACTCCTAACAAACTGCACAGACCCAGATCTACTAGCGCATTATATGGGTCTATGCAGTTAGCAGTTGGGCTCGTCTTTTAAGCGGTACTCTAATGACACGGTACTACACCTTTGAGTTTCCCCGACGGTTATGGCTTTGTTTTTTGTTTCGTTTCGTACCGAACAATAAATTATAGTACGTTAGATGATTTTCCTTTCACGTTTTGCCAGTACATCAATACATGTACCAAAATATTACAGAGACGCCATGTCAGCTACACTGTAAGCCTAAGAACCAGTTCTTTTCTGTGATGCTGAAAGACATTGTTACTGATGGATCAAGATGTACCCCTGGTACCAGAAACATGTGCATCAGTGGAAGATGTAGGGTAAGATTTTGCATTTAATTTACATTTAATTAATTTAATTTTACTCGAAATATTATGTGTCTGTAGAAATACACAATTTAGGACTTTGCTCTTCGATTAGATTGTATGAATATTTAGCAAACTAAGATGGCCGAGGAGTTTTATCCAAAAACATTTTCAATAAATATATTCCGTAAGTTTTATTTTGTTATGACTTAAATTAAGTAACAGAAAGTATTTAAACCAACAGTTTAAGTAAAATCAACAAGTTATTAATTTATCTACAATATTAAGTGCCTTAAATCCCATATAATTCTAAATGTCCAATCACAAGTCAAAAAGTATAGAATGTTCCGGATGGATTCAGATAGTCTTGAATGCCCTGATGTACATCATCATGCAATCCAGAATGTGTTTGAATGAATGCATACTAGTTCGAAAATAATGTGTTAATCCAACGTCAATGAACACTTAGTAATTCCAGTGAATATTAAAATAAATAATTCCTTTCAAATTTTATCTGAGCACAACTGTAAACTCTGATAATATGGATTCCATGGACTGATCTTAAAACAGGGAATGAATTATTTGTTTACCAAATCCCGATTTATACTCTTTTTCACTAGACCTAGATGTAAGTCATTCCAATGGAAAATTCCAATAAATTTGTTAACAAGTTTGTATCTACAAAATTTGGAACTAAAAAACCTGTCAACATCTTATCAGTGACAAATGTTAGCTACATAACTATGTTGTTTATAAATGACCATTCTCTTAAAGTACAATCCACAATCGTGGAAAAAATGTTAAGGGCACATTATAGATATACCTAACAATATGTTTGGAGTAACAAGTAGTAATGTACTAAATTTGCATCACGTTACATTTCATCGTCTTCAGATTACTACTACCTTCTGTACGAAAGAATATAATCTATTTTCAGCATGTGGGCTGTGATTTTGTAATAGACTCCAATGCCAAGGAAGACAGATGCGGACTATGTCATGGCGACGGTTCAACATGCACAACAATAAAGGACCAATATAATGAAACGCAAGGATTAGGTGAGACCCTAAAGACTGACACCATTAATATTCTTTAAATAATGGTCCATGTTTGTGTTGTTAATGTGACTTGCAACATGTTTCTGGAAAATCTGAAACTAAGAATCATTAATCGCTAAACAAAATCATTTGAATTTTTATTGTAATGATAAACTGCTGTTTGTGTCTGTGTTGTTGTTCATAAAAATTTAAAGGAGTGGTTTGGAAAGCACAAGGCAAACATTTGCATATTGAGCTAAATATCGATGTATCCTAAGGTGATGACAATATTTTTATGTATTTATTCGGAAGGAAACAGAATATTGAGTGTTTTCTCCCTTACTGTCCAAAGTACGGGTTCATCCCTTTTGTTTTATATTATCACATTAGGTTTTATTTTCACTGTTTTTTGTTTGATTTTTTTTCAACAAAATGACTGTCAGCTTTTCTTCAGCATCATGCCTGGTGTATGAGGTATGATTAACTTACTTATCTTTCAAGCTCTCACTAATGTTTATTTCTTTCCATTGTTATGGTAGGTTATGTTGAAGCCATCATTATTCCCACTGGAGCAAGAAACATACGAGTAGAAGAGGTAGCTGCAGCCAATAATTTTCTTGCGCTTAGGAATGACAAGGGTGATTACTACCTTAATGGGCACTGGTTTATACAGTGGAGTGGGGAGTATGAAGTGGCAGGGACTACACTTCAGTACATCAGGGATAGTAACAAGGAAACGCTCAGCGCACCAGGACCATTAAAAGAGCCCTTGCATGTCATGGTAATGCTCTGCAGTTGCATTAATGAGTGTTTTCTATCTGACATAAATGGAAGTAACATAAAATAATATTGGTAAAATATCTGCCAGTAAAGAATTCCAGTTCATTATTTGTAATTCGAGTGAAATATGTACGGGTTTTTTTTTTTTCATTTTTGCGTAATGTGTCACAGTATCGTAATCACTTCACATATAGTTTCAATAGTTCTCGAAAGCTTACAAATATACATGAAAGAGGCAAAGCTTTTCCATCAAATTATTTCTGGAAAAGAGTATGAGAACGGTGCTTTCTGAGATTACCTTATCTGATAGTGACATATTACACTCTGAACAATTATTGCCAGCAGTTCTTAAGTAAGCAAAAAATATATAGATACAGGTAGATGAAATAATTATGTTATAATATTTTCCGAAGATTCTCGTACAATATGATCGGAAAGTTAGAATACTTCCTTGCAAATCTTCAGCTACTGCTGCAGTCCACCAATCCTGGCGTCACGTTTGAGTACACGGTACCAAAGGAAAATGCAACAAATACAAGAACGCCAGAGTTTAAATGGGGATATCTTCCATGGACACATTGCACAGCATCCTGTGGTGGAGGTAAATCTAATTTTAACTTAACTTTGTACGCTTTGTGTTTAAGTTACTCTTTAAAAAGTCAATATCAAAATTTTTATCTAAAAGGCGCTGACTACATAACATTTTTCATTGTATTAAACGCCAAGATGTTAATTTCCTAATAGCGAACGGCAACCTCTTAAAGCTACTCAGGAATTCCTCGTTTGTGTATTTATCTGAGCTCAGATTGTTGTTTTAAATTGACACTGCTATGTTTAAAGTTAAATGAATATGTAGTTTATAAAGATTTTAGATTTGTTAAATGTATATATAGTTTATAAAGAGTTTAGAAATTAGTCACGTGTATCACTATGCATCATAATCTTTCAGGAATGATGAGGTCTGAGGTTGTTTGTACTGAGGTTGAGTCTGGTGTTGTAGATGACGTGTACTGTAACCAGACAGCCAAGCCAGATGATAAACAGAAAGTTTGCAACGATCATTTATGTCCAGCCAGGTGAGAGATATCTTGATATTCTTCCAAACTGTGTATTTTGGGAGTGTGTCAAATAGGTATATTTGAACCTCAGTGAACCAGCATGAAAATTAAGTTTGACCCATAAAGTCTGCAATGGTTATTAAAATTCAGTCTCTTAAATTTGTTTGAGAAATTGTATGATTAATTTTTTGTTTTTCTTCTAATTATCATATATAAAATCGAATGGGTAATGTATGGTCTTCAGAATCTGCTCTGCTTTGATGTGTTTTGCACAAGAAAACTGTTTTATAATGTTTTCATTTAGGTTACAAAGATATTTTTCAATGTTATCAATACTGCAAAAAAGAATGATATTGACTTGACAGCATGACTCATTTATAAACAATTTGGAGTTCGAGGCTGACGCCTGTAGGTAAACGAGCTCAGCGGTAGACTTTAATGTCTAGAACATCCATGTATTGATGTATGTTTAAAACAGTTTTTTCACGAGAATGAAAGAACAATAATACGTTCAAGATGACGAATCATATAAACCATGTTATTTTCAGATGGTGGGCAGGTCCATGGCAGCACTGCTCTGTTACCTGTGGAGATGACGGGGTCCACCATCGAACTGTAATTTGCGTTCGGAGCCATGGAACTGACGAACAAGTCGCATTGGTTGACGCGGAATGTAGTGCTTTGGAAAAGCCAAGGGAAGTAGAGCCTTGCCAAAAGAAGGATCTTTGCCCTGGAACTGGCATTTGGATTGTTGAGGAATGGTCGAGTGTGAGTCTTTATTTTATCATCCTAGAATTTGCAGTAAGATAGAACTAAATATAAAGATTACGTTCATTCTTACCATAAATCAGTACTCTGTTAAATCGGAATTCGTTACGAAGGGTGGCGGAGGATTTGGGTGCAAGGGAGTCTTTCACTATAGTGGGTTTAATTTTATTGATAGTTATAATTTAAGAATTGGTCACAGTACGCACTTATCAGAACCTTCACAAAATTATTAAAAATGAAACATAGGACTATGTAAGAATTTGATAAAATAGATACAAAATGAAAAGAATGTCTTTCCATCTTCTTAAAGGGCTCATGGTACTCCTTGACAAAACATAACGTAGATTTATTACATATAATATTTGTTATTATCTTGAATTACCTTCACAGTGCAAGAGTAACCAATGTGGCAAGCAGTACAGAACTGTGTTATGCAGCGATAATACGATTGGTTGCCACAAAAATTATAAACCACTTGAAGTTCAGGATTGTAGTGAATCTTGTGGAGACTGGATGACAGAGGAATGGCAAGAGGTCAGACAATTTATAAAAACGTTGATGCAAAATATATGCTGTGTAGAGAATACTTTCTTTCTTTGTTCATAGTGCGTTTCAAAAGCTTCTAAATTACAGGTTGTCATTTATGACATGGATTGTTAGCTTTGTACATTGTCAAGTGACAGATTAGTGACATGGATTGTTAGCTTTGTACATTGTCAAGTGACAGATTAGTGACATGGATTGTTAGCTTTGTACATTGTCAAGTGACAGATTAGTGACATGGATTGTTAGAGTTGTACATTGTCAAGTGACAGATTTGTGACATGGATTGTTAGATTTGTACAGCGTCAAGTGACAGATTTTTTTATTCAAATTATAATGTACGAGAAGATATAAAGCAAGCCGCCGGAAATTGATTTTCGGGAATTGGAATAACATTTCATTTTGTTGTTTTTTTTCTTTTCCTAATGGAGAATTCTGAGAAATTAGACACTATTTAATGAAATGTAAAATTAGGTAAAGATCAATTTATCCTTGAAACAAATGCTAAAATTGTGAGTGTAGAGAAACAAGGCTCATCTATTTATTGGTATTCAATCGTGTATATATATATATATATATATATATATATATATATATATATATATATATATATATATATATATACTATATATATATATATATATATATTGTGAAGCTCTCCAAGGCTTTGGTATTATTTTAATTAAATAATTAAATATGGAATCAGAGTTGTATAAGAACTGGAATTTACAGTAGTTTTGAAACTTAACAATGACTTACACAGGCATGGAGGCATTAGCGAAGAGAAGGCTTTTCATAGGAGAGAATTCAGAAATATGGTGGGGAAGGGGGCGTAAACTAGTCGGTGAGCTGTGAGACGAATCCATTTTTGCGAAGCTCCCGGAAGCTCCTGCATAATTTTAACCAATTAACTGTAAAGAAAATTTACTCTCAACAAACGTTCTGCTTGTTTCACGATCGGCCCCACTTCCCAATCCGCCCCTGGTTTAAGCATAGTGTATTATCGATTTTCTTGCTTCATTACTCCATGAATCCTGTAAAATATGAAGTTCGATTTTTATAATTACAAATAGCTATAAAAGAAATAAACAAATCTAAAAAAAATAAACAGTGACTGATATTTTAACCACGGTTTATAAATATTTCCGAAGTAAAATGATGGGCGGATGAATGCATAGGTAGTTCTTTGCTGGTGTTATAAATCAATAACTTCTAGTTTCCTGCGTCACATGATCAGATTTTATCCAATCAAAAAGATTATTACAAAGACTTGCATAAACTTGTGTAATTATACATCTTTAATAAGCGTGGTTAATCGTCACTTTCTGAAAATGATTAATGTATTTGATTTACAGTGCACACGGTCTTGCGGAGAGGGAATACAGTACCGAAAAGTCACATGTGTTGGCGGTACGATATGTGATCACACGCAAGAACCATCTAGTGAGAGGGCGTGCAACCTTCATTTGTGCCCTGTATCAACAGAATTACGGTCTAATACCTCTGCGATATCTGACAATATTTCCCATATGTTTGCAAAAGAAAAGGAGAAAGTGCAGGACATTTTAGTCTTAGAAGAAATTTCTAATAAGGAGAGTAGAAAAGAGCATATTGATGGTGGGACTGGAGTAACGAGGGATGAATCCCACATATCTGTAACTGGAGGTGTTATGCCGAATGAGGTCACAGCTGATCCAAGTAATAAATTTGATACAAATAATAACGAGCATGACACAATTAATGGAATGCTACATAAAGAAGCTAGCAAATCAGTACTAGTTGTTACAGCTTCCTCATTAGCGAGCACTAGTGAAAATGTGAATAGTAGTCCAAAACAGTACGAAGATAACATTTTTAATAAGGAAAATGCGGGTTCTACAGCTTCGCCAAAATTAGAGAAGTCATCACATTCAAGCGATGATAAAACCGGTAAGGTCACTATGTCAAACACAACGCCTCCCAAGCATAGGCACCATCACGGTGAAAAGACAAGACATCCCACTACCAGTGATCCATTTATTCCGATGGTCATTGATAATAATAAAAGCAATTTCGACACGCCCGAATCACTTCACGATGATGAAATCCAGATCGAGCTAGAAGAGAAAATGAAACAAGGAAAGAAAAACAAGACCATTTCAGACGTGGATATGACAAAGATTGCACCTGATAATAGTGAAATTCCAGGGAAAAATTCCGTCCATAAAATAGATCCAAGCGAAGTTGACATTGTCAGCAACACCAACAGCAACATAAATACGGATCTCAATGAATCAGTTGACATCAGTGAAAAGAGTCATTCTGAAATGTTTGCACCTAGTGTTGACAATAATTCGGATTTTGAGAAAGGCAATGAGGATATAAATAATACAGACTTGAGAACAGACATTTACGCCAACCAGACAAATCCAAATTCTAGACAGAATGATAACAATGTCAAACCGGGAAAGGAAGCAGGAACACTTGTATCAACTGATCATGGTCAGTTTGAAATGAAAGAGAATAGCAGTCCTGGAAAAAAGCCTTCAGGTGACGAAACTGAGTACAGTTCTGATGCCGGGAAGAAATCTGTCATACATGATGTACGCACGAAGTTCACGAAAAATGAGGTGTTAAATCAGACCACGTTTATAGCCAAGGAAGATAACAAAGAAACCTCTAAAAAGCACGGAAATACATTTTATGTCTTAGAAACTGATACAAGCACGGGGTTTTCCGGTGTCAAGTCAGAAATTTCTTCAATTAATAACCCCTTAGATAGTGACTTTTCTTCTATCAAGAAAACTTTAGACGGAGAGCTTTTAAAATCCTTGAATCATCCACCTATTAAGGGAGAAATACCGAAAAGCATTAGTGATATACTTGGAAAAGACCCTCCCAAATTCGATTCGAGCATCAGTAGTGATATATTCCACCTTCCGAAAGGTGGAAGCGAAAGTGGAACATTCAGGTGGCTACCAAAGGAATGGAGCGAGGTAGGCATAAAGATTTTCTGCTCACTCATGAACCTGTACAGTAATAAGATCTAAGCTTGCATCGTGCGAAATATTCTTTCGTACATTTTTTAAATACCATTTCCTACTTGCTGTGTGTATTAAATATAAGCGGATTTTAAACAACATTACGCGAGGCTTATATGGCGGCTCAATCACACCTAAACACATCATAAATATGCATGTATTTTTTCTTAAGATGAATTGATGAATGAATGTACGAAGGATCAAAAGAACCAATAACTAATTTCAATGAACAGATGCTTTAATGAGCAGACAAACAAAAGAATTACTCGATATATGAATGACTGATTGAATGAATGAACTTGAATGGTTGAAACAAGAAATAACTTTATGACTGACGGACAGAATAACTGAATGAATGAATACATGGGTTCTTTGATATTTATGAGCTGTCATGTACATATAGTCTGGCTAATAAGTTCAATTACACTTTGACTGTAAATATTTCATCAATTATACAACTTGGCTCCTTATCCATTTCTGTTTTAAATGTGTATCTCTGTTGAGATTAACGTCTATACTCGTTTATAAGTCTCGTCACGAACAACAAAGATCCCGATCTGCCATAGCATAATGCGCCTGCAGACCAGGGTCTTTGTTGTTTGTTGTACTGATTACTCCTAACAAACTGCACAGATCCAGATCTGCTGGCGCATAATGCGACTGCAGATCTGGGTCTGTACAGTTGCAGTTGGAGTCGTCTTATAAAAGATTGTAGACGGTATATCATTCTAATTATTCCTACTCTAGTGTTCCCGGCGGTGTGGCGGTGGCGTTAGAACAAGGACTGTGTTCTGCATCAATGAAGCTACACAGCAACCGGAAGATCGACTATTTTGTGATATTCATTTCATCCCAAAGAATATCGAGGACTGCAATGTTGCACCCTGTGGGGAATGGGTCACCTCTGAATGGAGCCAGGTATTAACATGCGTTAGTTCTAATTAGTCTATAAGCATTTTACTTACATAGTAGTTGGTATGAGTTGTTGCAAGTAAATAATAAATCTGCGATGAGTCCTGATTCATCTTAGTTCATGAGGACCATGATGCTCATATGTAATATAATCATTAGGAAAGTACAGATGAACAAAATATGAAGAGCTTTTATGTACAAGAAAACCTTAAAAAATCTTGCACAGCAACACTTTATCGGAAAGACTCATTCCTCATTCATAAGAATAATACAACGCCCCAGGCTACAAAGTGTTTACAGCGATTTAAATATGACAGCAGCATAATAGAAGAAAAGAACAAGGGTTGAGTGGAACGTTATATATCGTCATATCTCATCGACGCGTACGCTACCATCGTCGTGAAAAGAACAATCACTGGTGTCTTTGTTTTCGTTAATACAGGCAAGTCAACATACAACATGAGATCATATCTTTACGCCAGTCTATAATTCAAATTGACTTATTACTGCCATTATCCTTGTGATAGAAGCTTTCACACGAGTCAGTTCAAATGCAGGCAGTTGTAAACTTCGAGTGTACATACATTGCTCTTTTTGACATCGGCGTCCAACCTCAAAGCAGATACCCACTAAGAATTCCAGAAACGCAACAAAGCCTTAGTATCGTCATCAAAAGATGCAGCAGATTATCTTTGTAGACATCAACCACATTCCTTTTGGTATCTCTTTATACACTATCGAGGAGATTCGCCAAATCAGGGTCTCGAAGTGGGCTCTGCATGGATGTGGGAAAATTGTTGATCCTAATTTAGGTATTAGCAAATGTTCTAGCGATTTTTGCCCCTACAAAAGCGTTCTTAAAGCACAAGGGTCTGTATTGGTGGTCTGTGTAACAAGTATAAATATTCCTCTTCTCATGATCAAACTTTGGCTCCTGTACATGTCTTACTTTGACCAGTTAATTACAATCCACTCATAGGGATGAACAATCAACGATACCAAACGATAGTATATTCAAGGTATATCAGTTAGAGTTTTATATTTTTTTTCAACCTGCTTCATATAACGTCAGTTGGAGAGAATAAGTATTTGATGTCCTATGTTTATTTAGATGCTGATCGACTGTCTCAACATCGTTTGATCGCATTCTCGCACATCTGATTTAACATTAATATAGCTTTGCAAAATCACTGTCAGAAGTTAGATGGCCGTAGATTTGAGACGTAATTGTAAATGTCCGTGGACTTTGCTTTCTGAAGTACTTGCGTTTTCTTCTCAAGGTAAATAAGCACATATTAGCTCATTCTTAATCTACTTCTGGTAGTGTTCTGCTACATGTGGCACAAGTTTGCAGGAGAGGGTGGTCAGCTGTCCTGACGGAAAATTCTGCGATCCAGGTGATAAACCTGCCAGTCAGCGAACTTGTGATGTTCCTCTTTGTATCAAGTGGATCTCGGGACAGTGGAGTCAAGTATGTTGTCAAGTTTAACTTTAATGTAAAGAACAAAAATGATTGATTATGAAACTTTCATGTTCTGGTCTAAGTGCGAAAGAATCTTTTCTTCACGTGCGATTCCAAGCCCATTTATTGGGGGAAGGATTATACAAAAATTCCAGGAAAAAACCTTTTTTATACTGAAAATTTAAGAATAAGAGAAGAGAAAAACCTTTAAAATGATAAAGTTAGATCTTATGGGGACCTAAAACTTATTTATAGAGAACAGTTCTGTTGGAAGGCAGGATAAAAGATGCTAATATTTCTTTAGGCCATCCTTCTTTATCAATCTTGCTAATTGGATGGATCACCTTGCATCTTTTTCATCGAACAGAACTATCGGTTTCGAAAGAAGTATGAATATCATATCTTGTATGCAGAATTTGACAATACCCTTAAACTTAAACCAAGGACATGATATATATTATATATGGCGTGTATACTATAGTACTGATAATTTTAACAGTATTCTTAAATTCTCAACAAAGATTGTTTTTCTTCTTCCTAATGTTTATACTTTATTTCAGTTATAAACTTTCCGTAATGACTTTGCTTTCTTCATATGTCAATATCTGCCTTTCAGTGTACAAAAACGTGTGGCGGCGGTGAACAATTCCGACTTGTCCAATGTGTAAATCTGACATCTCAGCAGTCAGCAGTGGGTTGTGATCCCAAAGAACAGCTTGCTGAAACACAGAACTGCAACACAGAAACTTGTCCAGAAGAAGAGAAAGGTAAAATTTGCTTCAGATGTACTATTACACCTGCACTGTTGTTGGTCTTTTCCGTAAAAAAATTAAGAAGACCAGTTTCATACCCTTATAACTAATTCTTCAAACTTTCTTCCATATTCGAATTTTGTTGCTTTCTTTGATACACACAAATAAGTGTTGAAATTCTTTTCTAAGGAAATCAATATTTTCGATTTTAAAGACAGTAAGGAGAAAAGAATTTGATTTAATATTGCGGAGCATCAAATATCTCATTGTAGTTACTGTTTTCTTATTTTAAAGATTCCATTTATTTGCATTTTCAAGTATCATTGGTAATTTCTAATTGGTTGATTGATAACTTGTAAGTAAAAGAAAAAGAGTAATTTTCCATTGTTTTTAGTTATGTTGTTGCATAGTAACAGCATTGTTGAACACGTTACAGAGGTTTCCAAATGTCAGGATAAATTTAAGAATTTGTTTTATGATTTGGTAGATCTATGCCAATAAAGTCGGTTTTAAGCACTGCCTGTACTCAAATCCAAATGAGTTATTAACAGCCGTGTGCTTTTATAAAGTATTGTCTGTGTTAGTCATTGAAGCTAACAAAACTGTATGGGGAAAACATGGCATTTGTTAATGACGTTAAATTTATAAAATAATTTATTAATTGGGTTCTTTTACAGAGGCGTTGTCGATCACATGTGCACATAACGAAATGAGTTACGAAGTATGTCGAGCTCTAAGACGAATGGGGCAGTGTGAAAAGCGATTCGTGAGCTTAAAATGCTGCAAAACCTGTGGTATGGACAAAAATAATCTGTACAGACCAAAGCTACAAACGAGCAGATGAAACCAAGCACCTGGTGCAACTGAGAACTATACAATCAATTAAATAAACGCCGTGAAATTGCAAATCTGATAAAACAATTTAATGTACCCATATAAAAAGTTTAAATGCCAGATCCGACTGTGCCTTCCTATCGTGGTTGAAAGAGATGACGCCGTTTGAGATTTGCATCGTCGCGTATCTACATAATTAGATACCATTGAAAGAACAGTCTATACCCGAACCTGTCCTGAAGTGGAAACTGGTTTACCTTATTCGTCATATTATAGGTAATTAAGAGGAAACTAATATGGGTCATTCATCAAATCTCGGCAAGATGGTGTGGTTTTGATATTACCACAGCTACTTAAAACAAATATCGTGTAAACTTATTATATTGCCACCTACCATAATCAAATCCATATAGATTCACTCTACTTATTCCCAGACAGTTGAAGATTCGCTCTCTTGAAATATATAGATGGATGGAGATATTATATTCACAGCCGAAGGATATCCAAATTTATTAATTTAGAGAATGTGTTGTAAAGATCATTTAAAGCAGTGTTCTAAGTGAGATACATTTTGTTGAAGATCCTACAACATTATTAAACATATATTGACCGAAATAACTTACTAAGTGTTAACGTGGATTTTTCCTTCTACTTGTCATGTGCGTCATGAAACAGGAGCACAGTAGTGGAAGGTACGCAAAATCCATTCCAGTGATAACTTCTTCGGACATAACGTGATGTATCATTGTCTTGCAATATATTCTTGGTCATGTTTCGACATATTTTGAATTGTACTGGAAGTTTTTTTATTTTTCTTTTCCATAAAAGGGTTTCTAAGGAAAGCTTATTGGCATTAACGTCGCTGTACATCCCAACTTTGTCAGTGCGCCATTAATAACTTCCGGCTTGGTTAATAGTCCAATATTTCTGGTCTCAACTGCAGCACCTACTGAAGGTGCAGCTTATGAACAGTATTTATGTACAGGGAACCTATATTGATATTATTTTCATTTTTACAAGTTGTTTTATTTTCTGCCATAAACATCGTCAAATTCTGTATTTGTTTCTTATTCTTGTACTGTGTAATATTGCATGATAACATTTTCATTGCTATTTTCAACAGGTGGTGTTTACTGCATAAGATAACTTATATTAATGTATATTACCAACTTACATTAGTGTATATTACCTCTCCAACCGTTCGATTCTCATGATAACAATATCCTTTAACGTTTTTCAATTTATATATCGAAAACGTTGCATTTAGCTTTCTGAAAATGTCATAAAATGTACGTATAATACGATTGGAGTTCACAGAAAGTACTTAAGTCTGGGTTTCTGTAGAGACTCCAGTCATCTGGTCAGATGACAGTTGGGTCTAACTTAAACTAAAGCAATCAAATATCTCAAAGTTAAATTTGAAATATAGGTAATAAATTAACACTATTAAGATTTTCGAACTTGCATCTGGTAGAGGAGCCTTGCCGTATATTTAATTCCATTTCCTTGTTCGTGCGGTTCATGTTCATCCGGGTTCGTGTTAATCCGGATTTACTCTTTATTTAAGGTCAATATTAGGCGAATATATATTGTTAAATTATTCGACTTCGCGTAAGCATTAAAATGTAACATTTCTCATTAACTGCGTCGATATGAAGAACGCTTCTATTTCTGGAACCATCTTTCTCCCACTGTGAAAATATAAACCATGTCCTTCATCAAGGCAGTTATGTAAAAATTATCGTAACTCAGTCATAGCAATAAAAATAAAATATTTTCACATTCTCATTTGGCCAAGAAAACACAACATGAGTTAGACCGGTTGGAGGAAACGTGGCATGATATTATGAGATACTCTGAGATCCAGGCAAAACTTGCAGAATCTAATTAAAATGAGTCTAGGTACTGTAAGTTTGTATTTTTACCTCATATTTTTAATATTAAAAAATGTTTTTTATTTTTATGTTTTTCTTTTTTTACTTTGATTCTTGAAGAATTTGTAATACTCATTTAGAGTCGTATGTAAATAATCCATTTATTGACATCTACCCGTATGCCAATGCTGTTATCTGGCTATTGCAAGGGATTGGGATGCAAGGTATAGGGTCGGGTTGCTGTTTGACAAGAAGAAATGTGTGGTCTTATCCAAAGAGCGCACATACCTTTGTGCACAGCACACCAATGCGAAAATAGCGCAGACTCTAATGCACCAACACATGGTGCTACATGATATATCGGTCAACACCGTTCACATTCGGGTGCGCATTGTAACAGTTACCTAACGTAATCAGGGCCGTAGAGAGCGATCACGCGCTCTGGGGTAAGAAACAACCGGACCTCTCCAAGTTCTTGTTCAAACAAAATTTTTGTTTTATAAAATTAAAAGGTGTTGTTCGGTCCGGGTCCCCTTACGTGCATGGGTCCCGGGGATATATCCCCGGTTGCCTCCGCCCCCCATCATCTTGTCGGCCTTAACCGTAATAATCTTCTCTTTGCGCAGCAGCAATTGGAACAAGAAAGAACGTAGAAAGTTCATTTACGGAGTTGTTTTTCATAAATATATGCTTCAATACAAATTAACCACAAATTAGACAAGTAAATGATTGATTGGAATTCCTACAAGAATATTTCGTAACGTAGATATAAATAAAGTGTGGGATTCCCATACGAACATTTCGTAACGTAGATATAAATAAAGTGTGGGATTCCCATACGAACATTTCGTAACGTCGATACATATACTGCGCACATAAGCCAGTATAGAAACGATGGTATTTTTAAGTGTCATGTTGACTATTCTGTAATTAGCTAGAGTTCTTCAGAGATGTAGGAGGTATTTATATTATTATATCTCTGGGTCTGAATGATTTATTGCAACAAAGACGACCAATTGAACACTATATTAGACATGTATATTGATTTATTAAAAGTCACATATTTTCCCCTTCATCATTCTTCACTTTCAGTGATATTCCAGCAGTAGTCCTTAATGTCAAATAAAACTTGTATCGAGTATTGGCATATTCGTTGTTATTGTATTCCATTTATTTATGTTTGTATTCAATTACCCGTTTCCTTGGAGAATTTGGACAAGATGACAAATGTTATCAAATATTTATTAACATGTTTGTACCATTTGAACGGAAAGCAATTTAAGTTAATGTGAAGAATGTTTCGCATGAGTTATTACGATTGTAGGCAAATAAATTCCTTATTTTTTTCCGAATTCCCTAGTTAGGGTATTTCACGTAGTCACACTTTAATTGTTTATGCTAACTGGTTGTACCGTAAAGGTAAATATAGTATTGACTGAATTTAAGATTGTGGTAGCCCAATAGCCATTAATTCCAAAATATAGTACAGGGCTGCATCAGATCTAAAAAAAAAAAAAAATAGGTGTTTTAAATGTTCAAAGAAATTCGTCCTGGGATTTGTTTGAATTTTTAATTGTATTGATTTGATTCGTTCATTTAATTTTCTATGATGTTCAAACTATTATAACAGTATAAACTATTGATGTTTTTAAGATTTTATTATTGACAAGTCATTAATTACCGATGGGTTAATGAAGCGTTAAATGCAGATTCTGGTCTTCAATGTTTAAAAAATTGTTGATGTTAATACATTATGTGTCATTGAATACATAAGCAAAATTTTTAAGAAAGCAACAACTGTACGACTGGAACAGCTGAAGTTTTTGTAAAATTAATTTTTAAAGTTTTCAAAATAAAAATTGATTATATGACAGGTGATCGCAAATATTCCCGCTTTCTATTTCAAAATAGAAACTGTTAATTTTTTTGTACCTGTTTCACGCATCTCCAGATGTCACTATTCACCTAAATGAGGCAGAAGTAATTAAAGACCTAATTACCGACGTAATTAAAGACGTAATACGAATCATCGAAATATCCTAACGTGTTCTGAAAATTCAGTTGCACTATTGAATAATGAAATACAACTGACAGTCATCTGAATTCAGCTTCACGAAAACTTCCAGAATTTAAGGTATTTCTTAAATGAAGTTATTTTTGGTTGAGGAAGGCATCAGAAACTGAACTTGTTAAATGTGTTATTTGCCATGTGTGATTAGATACCGTTTTTTAATCGTTCTATTTCAATCGACTGAACAAAATTGTATACACTCTGTAAAATTGGAGCAAACAAAATATTGCTACGGAAGGGATTTTATTTTCTCACATAGATTCTATATTTTCTCACATAGATGTCCGTTCTTAATTAAGCACCATGAATAATTGTTGTAATACAAGAAAAGAGATCATATATGTGATCGCAATCCATTTGTTTTTCCCGATTCTATAATAGACAGGATTTCGGAATGGATCCAAAAGATGTGAAATATTTACGTTTTTAGGGTAAATAAACCTCCGTTGAGTATCCATCAATGAATATTTAAATCTTTTATTGAATAAACATGATTTTTAAGATATCATATCTTTGCTTTGTACCTGCTCCCTATTAAGCACATTTTACCACATGGCGTTATTCATGTTTCATATACCCACCTTATATTTTCTGATATTATACAGGGGCAATATCACGTCAAAAATCCGTTTGGAATGACGTCAAGGCCTCATATACGGTGAAGGCAATCTGCCCAAGGCTTCGAAATGTAGTTCAAGGTTACTAGTAATCCACTCAATTTTTCATTGAATGAAACATTTCATTCGGAATGTAATAAGTAAACTCTGAAATATGTGCTAATTCAAAATTAAATATATAACATTTGATGAATAATTTCAATCCTGTTTTAGCTAAGGCATCCAAATGATAGTTGCCAAAGCATCCAAATTATAGTAGCCGAAGCATCCAAATGATAGTAGCCAAGGCTTCCAAATGATAGTAGCCAAGGCATCCAAATGAGGGACTAAATAAATGGATCCTGTGTTAATGAATGTAGCTTATAATAGACAGAAACCATAACAATACCTGTTTAATATAATATCAGAGCTTTTAATAACTAGAGACCCAAAAATACCTATCCAGTGTAATATAGCGCCATGTGTACGCAGGATTTGACTATCTGCATGTTGAGAAACATCACAAAATGTTGGTAATATTTCAACATTTATCAGCATTTAAGTCAATGTGAGGTTTCAATTTAGCTTCAGCACATTCTGAATTATGAAAAACTGAACCATACATTTTTCAGATGTTTTGAGATGCCAGAGGAAAGATAGTCCCAAAAATAACAAAATAATGCCTGGAGATGAGACATAGGTACAAAAACAATTGAAACATTTGTTTATGAAAAAGTTATAACTGAAAGTCCTCGTTTACCTGATGTTTGAAGTTCTCTATCCACGTTAAAGGCATTGTTAGAAATATGGGCCAAGTGCCAAAGAACCGTTGTAAGTCTGTGTTCAGGACAGACGAACGATATGATTCAGAATTATCGGAAACAGCGTATGAAATCGCATGGTATGCAGTCAGGGGAGGCATATTTAATAGTTTTCTTTAAAAGTGCATTGTGCAAGAAATTCGGCTATTTATTTCAAACAAAAAACAGAACTATATCGAACGAATAAATAGAAACTTCCAGTATTTTTTTTTTTAAGTAAATTATATTAATATAATGACGTCGACAATTTATTTTTTTTAATCACAAATGAATACCGCAATATTCCGTAAACATGAGGACAGTTTAGAGCCTTCATAATTTGATTCCTTTAAACAAACAAGAAATGAAAATCCTCTCTCTCTCTCTCTCTCTCTCTCTCTCTCTCTCTCTCATAATTTCATGAGTAACTGTGAAAATGTCTGATTCTTTCGTCAAAGTGGTGGAACCATACTGCTTATCATGGGTAAATCCAGCAGCAATCACTCGTGTATAGTTCGCCAGCTGAGTGTCAAAGTTACGACATTCAGCATGTGTCGTGTATATCTATATTTTTTGTAACTCCTGGTACATAATTTTATCTAATTTACTAATTGTATTCATGGCTGTAAACTGTACATAATATCTTTTGTTAGTTTTGTCTACGTGACCCGAGTATCTTAAAAGCGTAGTAGTTGCAGAGGATCTATAAATAGATACTTACATGTGTGTTGAAGATTATTAATATTAATCTTAATAATAAGACTTAAATGGCTCCTTAATTTCTCAGTGGTTGATGGGATTTCGACGTTTCTAAAATAATTCTGTAACTTCCCATTCTTTGGGTTAGGTCATATGAATAATCCAAAACGACGCAAAATGAGTAGAGTATTCTGTCACTTGGGGTCTATTGCGAAATATAGTCAAAATATACGGTGTATATAAAGAGAGAATTAAGTAATCAGTCTCATTCCGATTTTGGAGTCATTCACACTAATTGTGCTCCTGTTGTAAGTCAGCAGAAGTGTTTTATATTGTACTTTGATATTATTCGAGAGGAAAAGCATTAGCTTGAACTGTTCGCTGGAAATAGAAAATGCTCATTATTTGGACTAAAATATTCTTTTAGAACTGTTATAAATTATTCGAAGGAATTCTGGACAAAGTCATCTTGATGACGTCACGGTTCCTGGAGGACCAGTACGTTTCCGGTTTTGAAATGTGTAAGGAACTTTTAATTCAGTTAGGACTTTCATAGACCTTTAAAAGGATTAGTTTATATTCACTTCATAATGCTGTAACTTCCTCTCACATTTTTCATTTATAACCTTGATAATTAAATTGTTTGTTAAGTTTTACAAAACTTGATTTTTTCTTTTGGTGTTTTGGGGGTGGGTCTTCTGTTACTTAGTTTGTGACCATAGATTCGTAACAACGTGTTACTTTTTTTAAAAAAAAACCCCCAGCAAACTCTTAACTCTTATTTAGGTGATTATGAGACAACAAAAACGCTTTGTGAGCGACAAAGGCCTAGATCTCTCAAACGTGTTCACATTTTTTCACAGATTTAAAGGTATTAGTTAAATACATGTATAGTCTTTAACTGGAGGAAGAAAAAAAATCATTAAATAGGAAAACGACAAGTATGACTCATAAACAGACACAATAAATATTCCCTGAAACTTTTATCCTGAGATCTGATTTTTGAAGAAAAAAAAAAGATTACGCTTACTCCATAATTTGTGATATAAAAACACAAAACACATACGTTTTTATAATACATTTTTTGGACTTACCAACGGTATATCACAGACTGTAAATCC
Organism: Megalonaias nervosa; assembly: GCA_016617855.1. Classification (NCBI taxonomy): domain Eukaryota; kingdom Metazoa; phylum Mollusca; class Bivalvia; order Unionida; family Unionidae; genus Megalonaias; species Megalonaias nervosa. The sequence goes on from JAECUM010062742.1 coordinate 25,108, forward strand.
GTCATGTTGTCACCAGTATCCCCAGCACTTATGTGGCAAATATATTTGGTTCCGACTTAGACAAATAAACTTTAAGAGTAAATCGCCTCCAGATTATACTTAACTTCGCTATTCTGCAGAATATGCACTTGACAATATTCATTGCTCACTGTCCTGCGTGACATGTGCTTGCTAAATAATGTACATTTCTCCCTATCCTGCGTGACATGCGCTTGCTAAATAGTGTACATTTCTCCCTATCCTGCGTGACATGTGCTTGCTAAATAGTGTACATTGCTCGCTACCGTGCGTAATATGTGCTTGCCAGATAGTGTACATTTCTCGCTATGCTACGTAATATGTGCTTGGTAAACAGTACATTCTTCGATATCCTGAATAACAT
>JAECUM010062744.1:0-11965 GCA_016617855.1 Megalonaias nervosa
ATATATATATATATATATATATTGTATACACGTTCTATTTACAACTTACAATCATGGACGAAAATTAACTATGTAAACATTCCGATTACAGCTTCCAATCATAGGCAAATGTTAAGCACACATTTAAATATACATAGCATTTTACTCTTGTATAAATTATACTATTTTATTGCAAGTAATTCTGCAGCTTTAATAAATACTAGTCTGAGCATATGATATATGTTTTAATGTTTGAATACTTGACTTCCAATGTGATTCCATGTATATATTTTGTAATACTTTAATACTATCTACATAAAGATTATGTTTGTGTTTAACATGAATACAGATAAAGTTCGCTAGACTTGATCAATACGTATTTTAGGATTCGGTGAAATGTACTTTCCTGTCTGATTGGTATATAGGTCAACGATATAATTATATTTTCATGTGTATACCATGCAATTATGAAAATACATTTAGTGGGCTTTTGCATAAAGTTGAATATTAGCTTTCGCTTGCCTAGTGAATGAGTTATCGAGTACCTCGAATCATTTCCCTCGACCTCGTTCTTGGGGACTGGTTGCTTTCATTGGAGGTGGTGGATATTATGAGCGCAAAGCCGAATGGATTCGATCGTCATTGCATTCGAGCAACTATTACATTACAACATAGGTTTCTTTAAGTCATTTGGGTTATGGCATTTATATTTGAATTATAGGTTTATTTAAGTCATTTGGGTTATGGTGTTTATATTTGAATTCTTATAATTCAGTGGCTTGCTGCTACCATAGTAAAGTACACGTACAATTCGAGCAGAATTCCAATTATGAATCAAGGGTGATTGCCAAGGTCACGTCAACAACTATTTTGGTCAAGAACGCCGCGCCGATCTTGTCAACATAGCGTGATTGTAAGGAGTACATTTGTACTCTGCATATATCACGAACGCCTTAGCCGCTGATTGGATAATAATAATAAATAAAATAGTATTTTTGACGACAAAGACATTTTGCAAGGGAAAATTGGTTTAAATGTTCGGGAAGCTTTAAGTCATTCAATTTTAGTTTATTTGACACGCATTAGCTGACGATGTAAAATATTTAAAGTACCGCATATTTATTCTACAGTTTATAACAGCTGTATAATATAACAGCTTTATAAGAGAGAGAGACAGACAGACAGACACACAGACAGACAGACAGACAGAGAGAGGGAGAGATATGAGAGAGAGAGAGGAAGTTGTGATTTATTTATACCAAAATTTTTCATTGGATTAACACAGTGACCTTTATTTTAAAGAGACAGTACTTGTCAGATTGTGTGAAATTATTCAAGGTCTTGAACATTGAAATAATTCGGTGAGGATGGAATTTTTCAGTAAATTGTATTAAAAATAGTCTTTTATTCTTGTAATACAAATGTGTACTATTTCAATAAAAATTGTGATTTTCTGTGTGAAATCAAAACAATCACACACATTGTATAATACCTTAAGTTGGCAAACTTAGAACTCTGCAGCAAGGGTGTTGAGCAAGGAAATTCCTTTCTGTCTAGTATATCACAAAGGTTTCAGGTCTTAATGGAAAAATCTGTCTAATGACTTACAAGAGACCCACACGGTAGTCGGTAAGAAAAGATGAAGTCTCTCTCTGAGACTTTGGCGAAACCCAAGAACTAAGACGTATGCCCATATTTGGCCGCGTCCTAAGAAACTGTGTATAAGAAGCGAGAAGATTTGCTGGGCAAAATGAGACCGTTCGTCAGAACTCAGAGAGCGCTTGTCTTATTACGGGTAAGCTACTGTCTGCATAATATTTTCTATATAGTATAGGGATTTTTAATGCTAAGATGTTAAAGTAAGAGTTCAATCTACGATCGGTACATTTGCAACATTGGATTATTTTGATATTTCTTTACTATTCTTTAATATAATGTATTGGAATGTTTAACTGTTTGACGAATTTATATTTACTTGTAATTAATTCAGAAATAAAATACTCGTTAAATAATAGAGTTTAATATTTTGGTATTTTAGATTAAATTCAGTTAAATATACTTCTACTAAATGATTGCGGTACTAGACTGAAATATTGAATTTTAGATTCTTTCGCTATAGTGAATTTATTCGATATTTAATTATCTGTATTATGTTCTAAACGGCAGAAATTATACAAATGTATGAAGTTGGTAAGTGAAGGAATATCGTAGTTTTATATGTGTCTCTTATATCCGTAATTTAAGTTTATGTAGATTGATATTGGAATGTAATTTTATTTGCTGAGTATTTCAATAAAATTAGTCCGTTCGTCAAAAGTCAGAGAGAGCATGTCTTATTACAGTCGTTCTCGTACCTCCGCTTCCCCAAATAATGTCGACCTATCTACACCGTTATGAGTGACACCTCTTTTAAGAGCTCTCTCTCTCTCTCTCTCTCTCTCTCTCTCTCTCTCTCTCTCTCTCTCTTGCCATGGAAAAGAGCATTGGTAAGAGTTAATGAGAAAGAATTCTCATTCAAATTCTGTTGGATTATGTGAAATTTTCATGGACTTCATTGATATTCTAATTTCACGGGATTATTTTGAAGAAAAACGTTTGGATTTAGAACTGTGATTCTTCACTGGTGCTAGCACGTTAGCACGTAAACACATTAGACCCTTCATTCGGAATACCTTTGGATAGTTTCCGGATTAGTGTGAAATTGATAGTACAATTTAGGATATTCTAGGAACTCATAGTCTGTATTGTTTCACTTTGTTTGATTTTTTCATTTTAGGGAAATAAATTTATAGTTTACCTTGTCCTGTTACTTAAGGTTAAAACCCCTAGATTTGACTATATATATATATATATATATATATATATATATATATATATATATATATATATATATATATATATATATATATATATATATATCTGTATTGTATAGTATAGTATACACGCTGTATTCTTGATATACCACTGGATGTATACATTTTTCATTAACGGAAACTAGGTTACCGAGTTTCCTTTTAATGAAAAATTTATACAACGAGAATGATTAATCAGTCGAAATTCTTCACAGGCTTAGAGAATATAGAAAGCGATATCCAACTGTTGAAATATAAGCTAATTTTAAACTACATTTATTTATGCGTATTAATGTGCCGTTGGTGGTACACAATTTGACTTACCAACAGTACTGGTATATCAAATAACTTCATACCAACACTTTAGAAGCCATGTTATGTCTTCAAATCAACATGCCATAAGGAAGATGCCGCAAAGTCTTATCACCAAATTATTCTGAAATAATGCCAGTTGAAAGAAAAGAGCTGCTCAACATTGGTTCACCAAAGTGAAACGTCTATGTTAACAGAAGTGTAGAAGTGGCACAGACTCCACTTGGTGATAAACAAGGGAAAGGGCATATATAGGCCTATATATTCTCAATATGTAAAGTTTATATTTGGAATTTGCTACATACGTTCTCTAGATTTTAGATTTTATGCTGACTGTAGCTTTGATAATAACTGAACAAAATGATATTAAATCATTGGGTCATGTGATGTTTTAATTTTTTCAGGTATAATGTTTAAAAACAAATGATATTCGTTGTGATGAAATGTTAGAAGTTCCCACTCTAAACCGATCTATATCTGCAGAAACATGTCGATTTCAATGAATCCGTGTAAATGAAAATTCTAACTTTGGTGTCTTTAAAACCCGGGAGAGAACATCATTGCCTTGGACACAAAAAAAGACAAAAGGTATTTACCCATCAATTGATAGATCTGGCGATGGGAACTTCCAAGTTCAAATCAGGATACATCCAAATTGGCATCCAGGAAACTCCTAAGTTTTGTAAATTAGCTGGTGCCCCCCCCCCCAATTATATACGTATGTAAGCAAACATAATAACATAATAAAAAAATAGATTTTAGTACTGTCCTTTATGAACAGGTGTCCTTAAAACGGAACTGCCTCAAGCAAAGAATATTGTAAAAGACTTAACTCACACCATGCAACTTGAGAAACTAATTGTGACTTGATAAAGACCGCGTGCTGACCAAAATACGACTAATGTGCAATAAATGGTCAACGAAACAGGACCGTACTCTAAACAGATCAGCTCACAAGCTGGCAGTGTTGGGTTCTGGCTTTAGTAGCTGAGATGCACAATCCCAGCCCAGCCCAACCCCTCAGCCTTATTGTAAAAGATCTAGTTCAACGATCAACATCACGATAATCAATATCAACAACAACATCAATAACCATCTTTGGTTCTCACATACCTATATGGTCATATGTCATAAAACTTTCCCCAATGATAAACTTAATCGCTATTTAGGGAACAATTAAAAGGCGGACAATCCGGTCTTATCGTAGGAGTCACCAGAATCTGTGTTAAAGGTATCAGAACCTGGGTCGGCATGTTCGCCGGCCACACCCACTCCCCAATTGGGCGACAAATAAATAAATTGTCAAACTCTATTAAGCTACCAGATTTAACAGGGTTGAATGCATGAATGAAGATACTGCCCACTAGCTCAGTGATATGCAGATTTTAATGAATAATCAGTATACTCAAGATTAGATAACACTGAATCAACCAATCATTAGATTAGATAAGTTAATTAAGTCCTAATAAACCAATCATGTTTTCTTATAACCGATATTATTCTAACTTATGCAATGCTCATATTTATTGTCATCATTAATTGGCTTTCTTGAAACTTTTCAACTAGACCTAAATGAAGAATCTTAATTTATTCTTCCAGATAGATCAGAACTTACATGCTTTCATTGTGACATGTGGCCAAAAACTACATCAAACAGTTACTTTTGAGGCTACATATTAAATTATTCAAACAAAACTGAAAAGATTTGTCATAATGTCATGACATGATCATTGTGGGTTGTGTAAAATTAATAATCAATCACGAAAATGATACTGATTACACACACACACACACACACACACACACACACACACACACACACACACATTCCTATCACAGTATGACAGCACGGACACAAAAGTATGTACCTGGACTAAGCTAGCCACCAGGCTGAATTGGCAAATATACTGGAAGTCGAGACCTAATGCAAGCTGCACAGGCCTAGATCTACCATCGTATTATACACTGACATTTCTGGGTCCATTCAGTTTGTTAAGACTAATCAGTAGAACAAACAACATAGAGTCTGATCTGTCGGCACATTATACGGCGACAGAGCAGTATCTACCTTGTTTGCAGTTGGACTATACTTATTGATTAGTATATACGTTACGTTACGAAATCCAAATCAATTATGCAGTACATTTTTGGAAACTTGCTCCTGGTATCATCATGAAACATTTACAGAAAATATTTTTCGATATATATGTATATCAATAACTACGAAATTGTACATATTTACATTCATCATATAGCAGAAAAAAGATAACTTTCAAATCTAAACACGTTTCTGGCTTATCTTAGCTCAAATTACTATACAGGGAAATCTGCCTTACCAGACAAATCCATATAAAGAATACAGTTCACAAAATATCATAATTTTAGCACAATTTTGACGCTCTTTATATAAAGATTGTAATTTTTGCATCATTATATCTCCAAATCAAAACACAAGACCATTTAGGGCGCATTGTTATAATCCAATGATCGTCCTTGATAGACGTGTTTCATTGTGTTTAATAAAGTCATTTTGTCCACCACGCCCACCCCTACTTTCATGAGAGGTCATCCTTCTTATAACACATTTTCGCTGCTTAAAGCATAGCATTTGATTGCGGAGGTGGGGGGATGCATCATTGATCGGCCCTTTTCTAATCATTTATTACATTTTTACCTTTATATAAAGCATACCGGCATACTAAAGACAAATTTATGCGGTACACTGCAATTCATATTGTATAGTATTTGTAATTTACTCCAGTTCATTGGAATGAATTGGAAACTAGGTAATGTGGTTAGACGAGTCAGAAAATTCTAGGGAAGGAAGGGTATGCATGAGAGACCAAAACGGGGGAATATTTCGGCGTATTGTACCACATGACGTAAAAAGGCTGTGGTCCAAACGTAAGTATTCAATATCATGGGACCCACAGTGTCCCTAACCATAGAGAGGTTGGCAGAGCGGTTAATTTGAAGTTTAAACTCGTGATTGTCAATGGACTGCATCACATTGGGCAGCAAAGTTGCAAAATCAATATATTTGTCTTGCTAAATTTTGTTATTTAACTTGGCAGGAGCCTGTGATGAAATTGATGCAGACAGCAAGGAGGTTGGCCCCTGCTGAGTCCCTGTCCATTCAAAACCGCTTTTTCATCACGGACAGATGATAAAATTGACTCTTCCGTGTCAGATTCGACTGCCGCTTCTAGATAAAGATGTCATGATGGCCTTAGTAATCCTGGCGACTAGTCTGTTTTCATTTAATGCCTGTTGATCTGGTAGAACCCTCTTCCTGGGAGGGGTCTGGCCTGTTTGAAATTGGACTATGAAGTCGGTTAGTGCTGCCGGAGGCCTTTTACTTCTACTTCTTCTGCGGGCGGTCCCGGATTTCCCTGAATGATTGGATGTGGTCTTGGGCATAGGCAATTGTGAAATTTTTAAGAAAAATGCAGTATGGAGGAAACTTTGGCGAACATTAGAAGATTAAATCGATAAATGCCATGAAATGCATTTAGCTCAAGTTGCGGCAACACGATTTACCACAATCTACTACAATCCCCACAATATACCGCAATCCAGTACAATCTACCATGATGAAAACACTACAATCTACCACAATCTGCGACAATCAAGCATAAAGATGTCACAGTCGACCAGCTTATATATATATATATATAGTATATATATATATATACATATATATATACATATATATATATATATATATATATATATATATATATATATATATATATATATATTAATACAAATAATACTATCATACAGGTTAGAGAATTTTTAATTCGTACTCTACGGAGATTCGAACCCAGGTCCGCGGGTAAACGGCACCCAGGCACCCATCACGGTATATAGGATTAATTATATAGAATTATAAACATGCACCAGACAGAACGGAAAGTGCTATCCCTGGATTCTATAGATTTCTTTCATAGGAATCCGGAATGACTGTGTAGATAGATGAGAATTATTTATCAGGTCGTCATGCGAGTGTGTCTGCTACGCACGAGTGCATATAACACCGATTCAGCGCCATCATTTTTGGTGATGCGTGCTTAGTCATGACGGAATATGGGCTGGTGCGTGCAGGCAAGGCGATGGGTGCCGTTTACCCGCGGACCTGGGTTCGAATCTCCGTAGAGTACGAATTAAAAATTCTCTAACCTGTATGATAGTATTATTTATATTAAATATTAATTCTGCCTACTATTACCAAGCATTCTTCTGTAGAATCCAGGGATAGCACTTTCCGTTCTGTCTGGTGTGTGTGTGTGTATATATATATATATATATATATATATATATATATATATATATATATATATATATAGTTACGAATATGTAATTAAATTACTTGTGTGTTAGTTTTAAACTCTGTTTTATTTTAATTTTGTTTCATTACATTTTATTGTAATGATAATTTTCATTGGATTTAAGTCTCTTTTCGGAAAATTGGCTTGACCCGATTAGATTTTAAGATTTTTTCAGCACTATTTTTAGCTGACAGTTTTTGTAAACATCGATTGAAAACAATTGGCTATTGCCAAGGTCTTTTACAATCTACGCGTTAGCTCTGTTGTAAACGGTCTTGTTTTTAAATTCATTTCCAGCGTGAAAATTTGATTCTTAGTTAGGGCTATTCTTGCATAAGTGATAATTGTCATTTTTTTATTGCGCTGTTCAAGTTAGAAATCACGTAGCCTGTCACGTGAACTACCATATGATCTAAAATCGAGGCTTAAAACAGTCATTTTCTACTAGATCTACTGAGTCGTATGTTAAACCTTGAGGGCTCTAGAGGTTTTTATTGTTGAAGCCAGATTGTTTTTGAACTTCATCTGTTTTTTTGGAATTTAATAATTTATTCTCTAGAAGACTAAACAAGTGCTTTATATTTATAAAAGTTCTGGGAGAAAGAAATTCAGTGGAAATTTAATCTGGAGTTTAACGGAAATATAATAAACTGTGATTCAACGAGGATCTGTTACCGTTAGTAAAGACATCATCTGACGTCATCGCCTCCATATGGGAATTTCATTCGAACCCGGATTCAATTAGAACTGTTTAGTGATAGGACTTTTATTTTTCAATCTTAGAATTAAAGTTTGGATTATATTCACAAACCGTAAGTCCTTTTTCCAATTTTTACATTGTTTCCTAGGGAAATAAATTATTTTGTTAAAATTTACAAAGCTTATTGACTTCACTCTTTTCTTTTGTTACATTTGTAACAATATATATATATATATATATATATATATATATATATATATATATATATATATATATATACACACACACACACACAATCTATTTGACTACTGTTCGGCTTCCTTCTTATCATAATCATGTTTCTATACATTTTAGCTTGTGGTATTTTTCATATTCGATTGTAGTATATTGAAGTGGATTGTGCTAGATCGTAGCAGTTTGTGTTAGATTGTAGTGGATTGTCGTGGACTGTGGTAAATCGTGACGCCCGCTCAGATGAATAAATACAATATTAAGTGGGTTAAAAAAAACCAAAAACGTTTGAAACCGAAAGTAATAGCGTAACATAAAGTCAGTACAGATCCTTATGATGTTATCTTGTAGAATATTATTAAATTTTTGTTTACACTAATTGTCTTGCTAACTCTGGAGACAGTATAGAATATAATATGAGAGGAAGCATCCAGTTGAGAAACATGAAAAGTGCAATCTGAAAATTATTGTTCTCGAAGGAAACATTTGTGACTACTAAACACATGAAAACAAGCATCCCGGACTCTGTCGGGGCAGTCAAAAATCATAACACGCGTAACTGACGTCTTGACAGCAATAATGTAATCTGAACTCCATTGAGAGAAACAGATTAATAACACTTGTTCGAAAAAAGTACGCGGACTCTATCGGGTTCGACATGGAACATATATAAAGTGAAAAAAAATCAGTGTGATTTTTATGTGTACATGTAATATTTCGCCATGGCTAGCCTGAAATATTAAAGAGCAGCTGAAACTATTAGCAACATATTTGCATGTATGTATGAGTTAGAAGGCAAGGCCCTGAAAAGGCAGCCATCACTGCAGTGGAAGACTTTCCTGTACTTTCACAAGAAGACCCAGCACGCCATTAAAGTATTCAACATATCTTCGCCTGTTTAAGTGCACTCCGTCTGCCACGAACACTGATGCCTGACTTAGGAGATACCAAAATCCCCTATGCTTGTGAAAAGCCACATCTTTCATTTGTGGGCAATAATTATGAAGGATCCGGTTTAGCTCATCCACACCCCTGTTGAACCATTCCATGTCAACAGCTTAACGTCCAGAAGCGGACAGTCTGTGCAAACATTGCAGTGCTGCAACGCAAGAAGCATTGAAATGATAACGAAATTCCAAGATTAACTGCAAAGTTTCCACTGCATGTCCTGCGGTGCGAGGGAAGCATCACACATTTCATTTGTGCCAATCTGAATGACTACTATTTCCGGGGAGAAGTCCGGAACGATCGAGGTGCAAATATTTTCGATATCTACTACTTTGCCACCTAACATACCCATCGCGACGCACGTAGTTATTTCCCTAGTAGATAAATTAAAATTTGCGTTACTCGTGGGTCGTCCACCGTCTGTAGAAAACAATTAAGTATAATCTTCAATAATTAATGCTGTAACAGGCATTGTTGAAAAACATAATACAATTTTAAAAAGAAATGGAAACATAATTCAAAATGGAGATGACCCGCGCTAATAGTGAGTAACAAAGGAAGATCATCCCTCCAAGGCGATTGCAAGGAGTGTCTGATTTAGATTTATTTACGTAGCTTTAACAGCTTTTGCCATATCGCTACGATGTCTACAGAGTGGCAGTTTATAGCACTGGGGCATCATGCCGCAGATATGTAGCATCATGTTCCACCCAGTCACATGATCCTGACAACATGCCGACCAGTCCTAACCTCTTAATGCTGAGAGCCAAGAGAGGCAGCTGCAAGTACCATTTTTTATAAGTCTCTGTTATGACTCGGCCGGGGTTCGAACCCGCGACCTCCCGCATTCAAGGGGGACACTCTAACACGTAGGCCACCAGAGCGGTCGATTACAGGAAACATTTGTGGTAAATAATAAACACTCACTTTGAGGAATTGACGAACGCTAGTAGAAGAAAGCTAGAAAGTATTAAGACGTATTCTCGCAAGTAAAGTTCAGAATGGCGTTGACCTACCTTAAAATGGAAAGAACAAAAGAAGATGGCCCAGGCGATTGCAATAAAAAATAATGAGTAAATGAAAATCACTCACGTTGAGGAATGCCTATAGAACAATGTAAGAATAAGTATCCAAATGAATTGCTTAAACCTTCTCACTTCTTGGCTAAAACCTCCCGCGAAAGTAAAGAAACTCAGAACTTTGATGGCGAGCGCAAACAAAAATATGTATAAAACTTGCATATTTATTAGATGGTTACAAAACATATCGTGTTTCAAAAAAATCAAACGTGTTTTCGAATGCGATGTTAGTTTTGGGGGACTTCAAAGAGTCGAATATCAGACAAAATTTGAGTTTTTGCTTTAACACATGCCTATTGAGGAACAACATTGCTGTTAATTTCACACTGCTTTATTATATCACGTGTACATGTGCTGAAGGTGACAAATAGTTGATCTGGCATAACCATAACAAATACTCTCACAAACATTTTAATGTATTGATAATTTGGGGGCCAGAATCGGCCCTTGCCCGACCTTATCCTTTTGTGAAGCACTGCTGATCGCATATGCTATTAAAACAATTGTTTCAAGGTTTCTCTATTTTCTCTTGATCTTCATCGATATTTCATGGTGATTCTGCGTGATGTCGCCAATATAGAGAATTCGCTATTATAGGATTCGTTCGGTCAATGTTGGTTACATCCTGTCAAGCGTTTTCGTAGCTCACCTTGTCCTAAGACCAAGTACGATTATGATATAGCCCATCGTATGTCAGCAACTGTTGTTGCAAAGTTCTCAAAGCCTTTTATGCCAATTTTGAAAACTTTAGCAGTGAGCATCCCTAAATGAAGTCTTTCAAAGTTGTACAAATTATGATGATCCGCAGTCAGATATGGCCAACATTACTTAAAATAGCAGATAAGCTTTAAATGTTTTTTCTCAAAAATCCCACTGAACAGAATATGATTATATTTAACACAAAGCCTTGTGGAAAGAAAACCTATCCAGTTTGTGCAAATGATATCAGTTTATAGAAATGATGTTAGTACACCTTACATTGTGGTCCACAAGACTAAAACTAGAAAACCCATCAATCAATAATTTCAGTTTTGAACTTCTTCTCAAAGTCTGCCAGTCCATTTTCAAACTAAGCTTGGCACATATCATTTTGACATAAAGGCATTTTAGGTTTGTACAAATTATGCAGATCCACCATCAAGCATGTCAGCCAATACTTAAAATAGAAAAAAAAAATTCAACGACGTCTTCTCTAAAACTGCTGAACACAATTAGACTAAACTTTTACAGAAAGTATAATAACATGATGAAACTCGTCACCCTTCTAATCTTTATCCAGATAATACCTCTTGACCCACAAAGCCTCATATGAACCTGGGCACATTAGTTTCCAAATAACCTCTCGACTGCATACCTAATCGACAAATTGAAGACAAATGATACTGTCCCTAAGAGCTGGGAATTTTTCTTGGAGGTAGGAAAGCAAGTAGTTGCATGTGGGTTTTGTGAGGATTGTATTCAGGCCTTGTGTAGTAAATGTATATACAAGCCTCTCTCTCTCTCTCTCTCTCTCTCTCTCTCTGTGTGTGTGTG
>JAECUM010062745.1:0-14910 GCA_016617855.1 Megalonaias nervosa
AAATAAGACAAGTTTTAGGGATGTCAAAGTAAGTATCTTATGTTATTTTCCTTATAAACTTGTTTTCTATGCTTTTGATGTTGCTCTGCCATCTATTTTTGTCATGGATCATATGGACATCAGATTAAAGGAAAAAGTAGATGCTTGGTTCAGTGGTTTAAATCAAGTAACATTTTACACAAACTTGACAACAAGGGGTCTGATTGTAGGCATGCTTAGAGAAGTATATTTGGGGAATATATTATTGATATTTGATATGCATGCTTTACTACAATACTAATGTTTCAAAATGAAGTTAAGGTTGTCAAAGAATCCTACTAAACTCTGGTTGAGAGGCACTAGGAGAACTACAAAGGCACTAAAAAGGCACTAGAAAGTATAAACAATTAATGAGGCTCAAACCGTAAGCCGTATCCTGAGACATCGGGTTTGACAAAGAGTCCTACTAAACACCACTAAGAGCACTAAGAACACTAAAAGGACACTTGCAAATACAAAAAGGCACTAATATGTACAAACATTCAATGACAAGTTCAAATTGTTGTTCTGTAACCAAATTTGCAACAAAAATGTGCTTATTTCTCTAAGCCAGTACATGCACACTACGATTAATGTCATTACGAATGTATTCCTCTTTTGTACTGACGTAGTGGTAAATATTATACCATCTGCACTTAGTGTTCCAGATATTTACCCCAAACACCTAAAATACTACAATTATTACAATTGCAATTACTACAAATAATCTGAACTTCTTTCTAATAATAATAATAATAATAATAATAATCTTTTTTTTTCACACGTAAGAATGAAAACAAAAAACCACACTGAATCAAAACCCTAAAGCTATTGTCTACTTTAAAAGTAGTCATATTGTTATATTAAGATAAGTTACAATTGCTTTCAGTACTTAATATATTGTGTATTGTAGACACAGAAAGATAAATAAATATCATGACATTAATAATCCAACTGTAAGGGAAGACTCTCAGGATGTATGGCTTGCTGACAGGTTTAATTTTAAGTTAAAAAAGTCTAGTCACATTTTATTTAATAACAAGCTCTTTCATCCAACTTTTATAGTTAATAATTCCTATACAACTCGCAGGTATGAAACTACTATTACTTCAGTTACTTGGGTATGAAACTACCATAAGCCCGTAAGAGGATGCTATCATTCCAAGAAAAGGATGTAATGATATCGAAAAATAACCAGAAAATAGTACTGTTTGAATCCATTCATGTATATTAAATGCATTAAAATTGGGTTCAATGCATTTATGCTATTTTATTAAGTAGTATGTCATAGCTTCTTTTTATTCCTTCCAACTCAGTACATCAATATCAAAACTAACATGTGAATGAGAAAACAAAATATATAAACATGGGTATTGTCTTTTTGTGCAATTATAACTAAAAGTTTTTAAGAATGTAAAACAAATTATGTGACCCCTATGCTTTGTCAATGGTAAGTGGTAAGAAATTTAAACTGGAAAAAATAAGAATTGGTTAAGTAGTGACAAGCAAAATGAAAAACAATCCTGTGTTTATAAAATATTTTTTTCTGCTGCTTCAGTTAGATCTTGTGCTATATGTTTTACTTCCAAAATAAAATACACATATTCACATTGGCTCACAATTTCAACCATTATTTACAATATGTTTATCATAATAACCTTATCATTACTTGTGGCTGTGGGATCAATGTTATATCAATTAATATTTAAAGGATGTTTGAAGGTATTTACTGTAGCCACAGTCAATAAAATTAACACCAGAGTCATGTCATACTAACAACAGGATTAACGTAACAGTGCCACTTTCTCCTTTTATGTCTTTGTTTAAATTACACGAGTCAACAAAGTACTTCATTCATGACAAGTGCATGATGTTCATGTGTGTGACATTTTCAAAATTAAAATAATTTCAACAGTGTATAAATAAGGTTCTGAAGAAGAGACTGATTTTAAATTTTTTCACAAATACCTCCTATGGTTGCAGGTTTGATTGATAACTGAATTAAATTAATTGCTGTTATGACTTCATTGTCATAAACAAAGTAACAGAAAGAAGCAAAACCAAAAAGTGTTTTAAAACTTAACAAATAATTTAATTATCAAAGTTATAAATGAAAATTTGAGAAGAATTTACAGTATTATGAAGTGAATCCAAAATAATCCTGAAAGAATTAAATTATTAAAGTCCAAAAGAATAAAAAGTTTCATATAAACTTCAGAACTAGAAATGCACAGATCTGCCAAGAATTGTGACATTGTCAAAATGGTGTTGTCCAGAACTCCTCTGGATAATTCTAAATAGTTCCAAAATAATAATACATTCCAATCAGCACTTTTTATTTCCACTGAGCTTCACAAACAAATGTTTTTCCTCTCAGATATTATCTAAGTACAACATAAAACATGTCTGCAGATTTGGTGTTACAACAGGAACACATGAAATAAGAAAGACTCCAATAATAGGAATGAATCTGATTGTTGAGTTCTCTCCTTATATAAACTTTCAATAGTTTATTACAACTGTATGTTGCAATATTGCCCATATGACAGATCATACTGCTCAATTCAATATTTACAATACTGTTCATGTGACCTAACTCATCCAACAGAAATTAATTTAATTCTTCTAAGATACCACCTGATAAATCTGTCCAATGGGAAAAGGCCAAATCTCATGAAAACATATTTATTAATAGTTCTGTTATTAGTAATTATCAACACATACATAATCATCTATTTAAAGATCCTATGCAATTTTACACTCTTTAACATAAGACTGACCCTACACATGTTTCAACTGAAGATATTCACTACAATTTACAGCCATGAATAAAACTTACAAAAATTATACAAAATCATGTACCTGGAGTTTTAAAAAATATAGATATCCATAACACTGACCAAATATAAATGAACAGATACCTACATAAATTTGATTGACGTTGTGTTTTCAGATGTTTATTTTCAGTGTAACATAAACAAGGGTCATGCTACCAGGCAAAGTGGGTGCCTAAGTTGCCTAATAAATGTAAACTTTGCCTTCTGCTGTTATGAAAGTGAAAACAACTATGCCTTGTGATTTTTTAGAGTTAAGTTGAGTGACCATAGTTTTCTAGATGCTCCCTCACCTTAGCAAGGTTAATGTTGTAGATCAAGGTGAAATTTAGGCATAAAGACATCAAATATCTGGTACTGATATCAACTGCACTGATAAACAAACTCTTGCCCATTCACAGGCATGTGTTTTGATAGCTGACTGACCATTAACTCGTTCCTGAGTAAGTTAGTAACTATCATTTCCCAATTTCTGCATGTTATCCTTTGATGACAAAATCATATACACATGTTTTTAAACTTAAGCAATAGTATATAAATAACAATTTGTGTTTTAAGAATAGAATCAGTGATCTGAATATTTTTAACTGCCACATGCAAATTACTTTCTTCATAAAATCAGTTTGAAACTGTAAGTGAACCTGTCATGGGCAGTGGTACAAGTCCACTGGATCCGTACAGGATAGAATAAGATGCTCCTGTCCCCACGAGTCTCCCAACTATGGGTAAAATAGTGTGATGATAGCACAGCATCAATGGGTGGAAGTCTTCCTCGATGAAGTCAATGGCCAGGGCGGAATGGCTCCAAGATGAGCTCAGCAACCATGTGCTCAGGGCCAGGGCGTACCACATTATATCAATGGATTTCAGCTGTGGTCATCAAGTCTGGAGAGGGATGGGCTCCACCTGGCTGTATCCTGCCTTTTTGACACACCACATGAAGACAGCTAACAATTCTTCCATACCAGATTGGTCGCAGCCCGGGTCAACAATGACCGTGCCTTCTGCTGCACACCAGGACAGAGGTGACAAGTATGCTACTGGGGCCTCTACCAAGATCTGTGGGAGAGACAACATCATCACTGATACATGGAACATTAGAATACTGAGGGCTGTGGGGAAGTTGAAAGAACTTACACATGAGTTGGAGAGGTACAACTGGAACATTTTTGGTCTCTGCGAAGTGCGCTGGAAAAACTTTGGCAAAATAACAACAGATGAAGGACATAAGCTCTACTTCAGCGGAAGAGAGGACAAACACAATTATGGCATTGGATTTCTTGTCCACAAGGGGATTGTAAACAGCATTATGGGTTGCTGCCCAGTCTCAAGCAGGCTCATTACCATCCGCCTGAGGGCAACTCCCTTCAACATCACAATCATACAGGCCTATGCATCCACATCTAACTATGATGGCAACAAACTGGAGAATTTTTATAATCAGCTGCAAGATGTCATTGACAACTCACCCAAGAAGGACATTCTGTTTGTACAAGAAGACTGGAATGCAAAGGTAGGAGTTGATTCACAGAAAAGCTGGCAAAGCACCTATGGACCCTTCTGCAATGCAGAAACAAATGAAAGACGACTCAGGCTCTTGGAGTTTGCTGCCTACAACAATCTTGTGCTAGCCAACACATCTGGCCCTCACAAAGCATCTAGAAGATGGACCTGGAACAGTACAGATGGACAACATCACAACTAGATTGACTATATCTTGATGAAAAAACGATTCTGCACAGGACTGAATATCGCCAGAGCACGAAGTTTTCTAGGAGCAGACACTGGAAGTGACCATGGCTTATTAATGACATTTCGCCTCCACCTGAAAATGGTCAAAAAGCCTAACCAACCAAGAATCAGATTTGACCTTGAAAATTGAAAGATCCAAAAGTCACAGAAGCCTTCCAAGCAATCATAGGTGGTAAATTTGCACCTTTGATAACCCTGGACAGCCAAGACACCGACCTAGAGTCCTTAACAACCACATTCAATGCAGCTGTGACTAGCACAGCTAGCAAGATCACTGGCAAATATCACTGAACAAAGAAACCTTGGCTCACAACAGATGTCCTTCAACTATGCGACAAAAGAAGAGAACTGAAAAAGGGAAAAAGAGATCATGAAGGAGCTAGAAAATACAGAGAGATAAACAACAAGATCAGGAAAAGCATGATAAAGGCAAAGGAATCCTGGATAGAAAGACAATGCTGCAAAATCGAAGACAGTCTGAATAGAAATGACAGCAAAATGGCATATCAACTGGTGAAAGATCTCACAACCCATAAACAAGGGAAAACTACCACCATCCAAGACAAAGCAGGAAAATGCCTCACAGAAGATCAAGAGATCCTCAAGCGATGGACAGAATACTGCTCAGAATTGTACAATCATAAGACCCAAGTAGATCCAGCAGTACTAAATTACCCTCAGGCAGAAGAAATTGATGACAACCCCATTCTTCGTGAAGAAGTAGAAATTGCAGTTACTGAGTCAGGTCAATAAAGAAAAGAAAAGTCAGCCAGCATTGACAACATACCAGTAGAGCTCATTCAAGCAGGAGGAGAAGAGATAGTCACAGTCCTAACAACAATCTGTAACAAGATATGGCAGACAGGAGAATGGCCCACCACAGGGACTCAATCTTTGGTCATCGTGCTCCCCAAGACAGGAAACCTACAGCTATGCCAAAATTACAGAACCATCAGTTTGATCAGTCACCCAAGCAAAGTCATGCTGAAGATAATTCTCAACAGACTTAAAAGCCCCAAGCAGAGAAAATTATTCCTGAAGAGCAGTCAGGCTTCCGAGCAGGAAGGAGCACCACAGAACAAATCTTCAATCTCAGACTCCTTTGCGAGAAATACCTTCAGCATCAGCAGAATCTATACCACATCTTTACAGATTTCAATAAGGCCTTTGATAGGGTATGGCACACAGCCTTATGGTCAACTATGAAGTACAACATCAACTCAAACCTGGTGCAGGTTGTTGAGCACCTCTATGACAAAGCCACCAGTGCTGTTCTCATCAATGGCAGCAGAGGAGATTGGTTTCGAACAACAGTTGGAGTCAGACAGGAATGTATACTGTCACCTACACTCTTCAACATTTTCCTGGAAAGGATCATGTTGGATGCCTTGCATGACCACAAGGGCACTGTCAGCATCGGAGGAAGAACCACCACCAACCTTCGCTTTGCAGATGATATTGATGGCTAAGCAGGAGATGAAAAAGAACTGGCTGATTTGGTTGAGCGCCTCAACACAACCTCCGCAGCATACGGCATGGAGATTAGTGCCGAAAAAGCCAAACTGATGACAAACAATACCAATGGCATCAGTGCAGAAATAAAGCTCAGTGGACAGAAGCTGGAAAAAGTCACAAGCTTCAAGTACTTGGGATCAATTATCACAGATGAGGGCTCCAAACCAGAACTACTTTGCAGGATTGCCCAGACAACAGCAGCAATAACAAGGTTGAGACCAATATGGAAAGATACCAACATTTCTTTTGGTTCCAAAATAAGGCTGATGTGCTCGATTGTCATATCCATCTTTCTGTATGCTTCTGAAACATGGATGCTCACATCAGATCTACAAAGGAGGATTCAAAACTTTGAAATGAGATGGTACCGCAAGATCTTGGGCATCTCATACATTGACCATGTAACCAACAAAGAAGTCCACAACAGGATCCAATGAACCATTGGATCCTACAAAGATCTCACGACCACTGTAAAAAAAGTGCAAACTGAAGTGGTATGGTCATGTCTCAAGATCATCTGGACTGGGAAAAACAATCTTGCAATGCACAGCGCGAGGGTGCAGAAGAAGAGGAAGACAGAAAAAGAGGTGGGAGGACAACATTAAGGAGTGAACGGGCACTGGATTTGGAGATTCCCAAAGGGCAGTAGAGAACAGGAAAAGATGGAGAATTGGTTGTAAAGTCAACTGTGGTGCCCCAAAGACCTCTTGGGTTAAGGGATTGATGATGATGATGATGATGATGATGATGATGATAATGAACCTGTCATGGGCAATTAATGGCAGACTTTGCCATTTCTGGAAAGTACCACATTATTAGACTGTCTGTTTTTGTAAACCATAGGGCAAATATATTCAGGAAAATATACAATTCATAGATAGCAAAGTCTGTATATTATGTGATTGAAGATTTTGCTTTAAAATGCAATCATGTATGTCAGAAACATATCAGACAATGATATGTTGTGAAATTCAACAAGTGCTGTTAAGCCAATAAAATGTTTTCTAGTCTGCTGACAGCCCCCGATTTTGGATGCCAACCATAGAAATTTTTTCCCCAGGGAAAATTTTTTAAAAATTCCCTAAATTAGTTTGTGCATCTAACTGAGCTGGTTTTGCCCAGTACTTAAAACATTTAGTATATATATATATATATATATATATATATATATATATATATATATATATATATATAAAATGCTAAAATATTTTTTAAAACTACCTATTTACCCTAATTTTATGACTGACCAGTGCAATAGGAAAAGCACATTATTTTGTGGCCTATGGTCAAAGTTGTTTTCTGACCTGAATCACTTTTGTGAAAATCCAAAGAAAATAAAGCAGTGAAGTAAATACTATTTAACCAATGTCTAGCATTACTACAAGCACATAAATAAATAATAAGACCTTAAATTTGCAATCCTATCAATGGATTGTTATAACGAAGCTATAAAGTGAGTGACTACATTTAGAGAACCACTCTTTCTAAAAATAGTTGCACTCACATGTTGGGTGTGTCGATTCAGTTGGAAAGAAAGGATTAGTTCATTCATATAGTGATTTCACTGCTTTACTGTTGTCTATGAATAGTTACAGTATTGTTTAATCTGCAACAAAAAATTTAGGATGAACAGTGTGGTCGAAAGACGTGTGCATTTGCTCTCATCTACACTGTACTGGGATTGTTTCAAACAAGTTTAGAAATCTTTTCAAGTGTCATTTTATAGAGAACTTTCAGAAGTAAAAAAAAATTCTTGATAAAGGATAGTTGATTATGCATTTTTACTAACTTCAATTGCAATACTGTAATCTAGTTACTCAGTTAAAATTGAGTACAGTGTGTAGCTTCTTTTATAATAATTTTTATATACATACCAAATGTGTTCACAATATACATACAACTCAGAAAATTTTCTACTTGAAAATGAAGTAATGCATAAAACCAATGCTAAATGCAAATATGCATACTGGGAAACAGGGGGCATAATTCAAATAAGCGAAGGAATACACACACACACACATGTATATATTGACAGTGTTTCTTGATCTGCTTCCACTTCTCCCTGCTGACCGCTCCGGTGGCCTAGTGGTTGGAGTGTCTGCCTCGGATGCAGGAGGTCATGGGTTCGATCCCCGGCTAAGTCATACCAAAGACTTACAAAAATGGTACTAACAGCTGCCTTGCTTGGTGCTCAGCATTAAGAGGTTAGTGTTAGGACTGGTTGGCCTGGTGTCAGGATAATGTGACTGGGTGGGACATCATGCTACATGTCTGCGGCATGATACCCCAGTGCTAGACATCACTATAACTGCCACACTGCAGACATCGTAGCAATATGACTGAAAATTTTTTAAAGCTACATTAAAAATTCAAATCACATCACACTTCTCCCTGCTCAGCTTTCTCTTCTCCCTGTTCTGTCTAAAAGTGGAATTCACTTCTCCCTAAAATCCAAGTCAAGCTTGACTCCTGATAAATATATATTTTACTAACAGAAATTAACAGAATTATTAATATACTTATTAAATTTTAGCATATGGAAATGATCAGAGAATGGCAATATTATAATGCTGAAACAAATTACAAGTGATCATTTCGAAAGTTGTGATTTTATGTGCTTTTTATTTTCATTCTCACTTTTAAAAACATTATCATTTTTATAATAATTATTATTATTATTATTACAATGCAACCCTGCTATACAGCGCCCCACGATAATGCGAATTTGGATATAATGCGATTGTGGCGTGGCTCCCAAAATTTAATGTATTCATTCGCACATGAAAAAATATTTTTTTTAAAATGTGCTTGAAATAGTGTATAAAAAATTTATTACCATTTTGGGGAATAGATCGCGTATGAATTTGAATATAATACGATCGTGGTGTGGTTCCTGAAATTTTAAATACATGTATTTTTCTCGTACCCGGAAAAATATTTTTTTTTAAGTACGAGAAATAGCGTGTAAAACGTTTATTATCATTTTGGGGAAGAGTTCACATATGAATTCAAATATAATACGATCATGGCGTGGCTTCTGAAATTTAACAATTTCACCAGATTCTTGAAGTGTTATGCCAAAATAAACATTATCGGAAATGTTACTTATTACTGATCCATCAGTAAAGCCAGTAAGTCGTCTTTATGATTGTCTTCAATTAATTCTGTATACAATCGTTGCTCAAACAATAGCTGACATGTGTTTCTTCTTTAACTGCATAAACAACCAAGCAGCAGACAATGCGGTGGTTGAAAAAGATTCTCACAATTTAATAAACATCAAAAAACGAAAGCCGCCAACATGTTTGCTGGGCTTGGCGGTGTTATTAAACGCAATCAGTTGACCAGTAAATAATGTCCGCTTTATTGGCTGGAAATTGAAAGTGTATGAAACTGTACATGTGTTCAGCTTAAAAAACTTTATAAAAGTTACTCGTGACCATTGCAGGCCCACTGCACTTAGTTCTCGGGTTTTCCATGTGTATGGTGTTTACTTATGAACTCGTTGTTAATTTCCTGTTTTTCATTAAAAAAATATGTTACCATTATGGAACAGCAAGTTCACAAACGCAAGTCATTCTCTGCACTTTGCGCAATGATTAGTATAGTAGTTTTCACATGTTTCTTTCGATATTCACAAAATCTGAAGTAAAACTTACATGCTCGCTGAAAGCATGTATTGATTGTTAATAATTCTTGCCGAGTCGTTCAAACGAGTAGGCATACAAGTGTTAATTATTGGAAATTTACAGTGGATAAATGTACATGGAAATGCATTTGAGAAAATTTTAGCAGTATGAAATTGTACAGACACCGTTCATAGACCCTGGAAAGTAATGAACCGTACATGTGCTTCGTCTTTCTTAACCTAATTTTGCTGTTAATTTTTCCCATTGAATTCAGACACTTAATGATCTGTGACAAAATTATTGAATAGTTTAAATATTTATGCAATTTTTGCAATGGAATTACATGTATTATGGATTAATTGCATGCCCGACGGTACGATATCAGACGGCAAGTAAACGGTGTTAATACTCTGTTCATGCTTTATATTAGACGTTGAATTCAGATACAATGATCTGTGACAAAATTATTGAATATTTTAAATATGTGTGCAATTTTTCAATGGAATTACCTGCATTATGGATGAGCTGCATGCCATGACGGCACAATAGTAAACAGTGTTGGTACCTTATTCATGATATACATTGGACATGAATACACGTATATGTGTCAATGCCTTGTCCTCTGAAAAAAGTAAAATACTGTAAAACCCCGCATTAACACAACCCTGCTATTAATGCGATCCAATTTTTTGGACCCCAATTATTGCGTTATGGCAGGGTTCCACTGTATTAGAAAGTAGTTCATATTATTTGTAATAACTTTAATTTTCATAACTGTGGTATTTTAGGTGTTATTAGGTGTTTGGGATATATATCTGGACCACTAAGTGCAGATGGTATAATACTTACCACTACACCAGTACAGTAGAGAAATGAATTCATAATTACATTAATAGTGCTTTGCATGTACTGGCATAAAGATATTAAGCACATTTTTGCTGCATATTTATTTACTTAACAAGAATTTGAACTTGTCATCGATTGTTTCTACATTTTGGTGCCTTTCTGTATTTGCTAGTATCCTTTTAATGTTCTTAGTGCCTTTTAGCGGTGTTTAGTAGGACGCATTCTATAGTACAAGTCACATGGGTCATGTATGCACATTTATTCATTTTAAATTAAATATAAATTGTTCCTTTAAAATTTAACACTAATTTTCATTAACCAAAATCTAGTCAATCACAATTATTGAATGCCCTGCACCTTAACTGTCACCAAGAAACTTCCATGCAAAACTTATCTATCGCTATATACTTTTACAATAGTGGCCATGTAATAAACTTGGGTCAAAATAAGAGCGCATCGAGTGGAATCATTACAATCGAGGTTAGTATGAATTTGTTTATCAATATGCATAGCTTTCACTGTGACATCACAGCACTCGACATTCAATCCGGACTGCACTGGATCACACCTTTAGGTTCATTTCATCCAAAAAAGTATACATACTTTAACGTTTTTTGCCATATGCACATCTCGGGGCATCTAAATAATGACCTTCCAAAGGAATATGGATGTATACGAATCTAAAATCAAGTGAATTCTAAAAAATGACACCCATTACTGAAATAGTCAGTGTTGAATACCTATATGACCCATGTGACTTGTACTTTAGACTAGTCCTATAATGTAAGACGTATCACAGTTTATTTATGTTTTGGTGCAACCAAAACAAAAATATCATGTGATACATCTTACGTTGTATGACTAGTTCTAAACCAACAAGTAGATCTCTGCTTTTACTTTCTTCTGACATTCCTGGTAGCAGTCAAGACTCGTTCGTAAAGCCTGACTTCTCAGGATATGTTAGTCCTACAATGTAAGACGTATCATATGTTATTTATGTTTTAGTGCTACGTCTTACTACCCAAATAATGGCCTTGTATAGCGTGTTCCAATATCGGTTGACATCGGAACGAGTGGTCAAAGTTTCAGGAATATTTCACACACTTGGCAGACCATATCAACACTCTTCCAAAAATTGATATGTAATTAATATACTTACTGTGCTGTTTTTATCCTGGTGGAATCAAAATCTGACACAAGCAAATGGTTGCATTTTCATGTTCCATTGACATACATTTTAAATTTGTTAAAATGCGACAGTAGTTGAAGTATGCCAAAGTATTTTCAAGTAGGTTCATGTGGGGGATATGTTTCTTGAATGAAACAAAACATTGCTTACAGTTCCAATAGGCATAATATATTTTTATTCGTTTCGTTAAAGAATATTATTTCAACTTAACCCAGTTTCAGCATTCCCAGCTTTGATCGCTTTCCAGCCAACTGAAATGTAGGCCAACAAAACTTGAAAACAGGTCCTTTTCTTTTGTGAGAATTTGAATTTATTAGAGAAAAGACATCAGTCAGTAAAGTCTGACTAAAACATTATGACTTTACTTTGTAGAGAAGCGTAGTTACTGGCTGCCAGTTGTGTGAGATATTCCTGAAAATTTGACTTTCATTACGATGTTAGTCGATATCAAAACACGCTACACAGCACCTTTAGTTAGGCGGTAAGACCCAGACGCCCAAAACATAAATATCAGCGTCGAGGTCTTATATGTAGGACTAAGGATATGCGTTACAGTTTGTGCCGAAATATGGAACATGCACAATCCTCCTGTTTTCAAGACATAGTACATTTTTAAAAAAATATCATGAACAGTGACCTGAATCTACTCAGGTAGGCTTCTGTTGTGCTGACACTGGCCACATCTCTTAATGCGTCCAGTTCGTCATTATCAACTTGAATCCGCCACAGGGAGATTCCATCGGTTACACAAATGATCCAGTCACCTTCCAGACGCGTGAAACATATAAATTTTGCTCCTTCTGTTTCTGTTACCCTGTGTAGCTCTTCAACTTTCGCCCGTTTAACCAGTTCAGATACACTTTGCATTTCTAACAACGCTGATTTCGTTGTACAAACAAATGCACAAATACCTTCCGTGTAAAGAGTCGTCAAGGGCGATAACTTACTGTTACTAATAATGAAATTGAAAAACAGACCGAGGAAACATTCATCTTCCAAAAGAAAAATACGTTCTGCAACCATCACTAAGCATACATGTATCAGAAGCAGAACGTACAATCAGTAGATTTAAAAAACGTTGATCAGGAGATTGGCTTTTAAACCAATAAATTTGTTATTTACATAAATTCTACTTGTTTAAAGGGGACTGAAAAGAAAACAACTACAATTTTCGCTATAATCTGTATTCTCACTGAGGACACTGAACTTCTGAGTCCTACACATATTTTAAACTTTTCTGTCTCACTGGAGGACCATGCTCTGAATGACAATATGTGTTGTCTTTGTATGCTGGCACTCAGTAGACTTAAACTATTAAATGGTATGTACAGCAGTCTTTAAAACTGTACTTTTGTCCTACCACCAATTGAATTACATGTATGTCTAAGTATCATCCATTTGTGGCCTAGATACAGTTTCATTCAGCCTCAAACATAAAACTCTTTTCTCCCGTCAAATTGAAGGGTTCTTCATCATTGAACAAACAAAACAAAAATGCTTGAGGTAGAGACTGTGCTAATAGAAAACAAAACTGAACAATAAGGTAAATACTTTTCATGGTGCTAAATTGCCAAAATGCAAAATATAATTCACCAAGCAAAGTTCTACTGAGCTTATACTGCTCCTTTTCTTTAAAGGAGACCAGAAATAAAATATTTCCTTTATGTATGTAATTCTCTACAAATTTTAATTCGACTGTAATGTTTATAAATTACATATCGTAGGCGGGTAATGATTATACTGTGCGTAAGATACCACGATTCCGTAAATTGACAAATTTTTCCGAGTTTTGATGAGACGACAGATCAAGTGGTCCCGTGACGCAATACTAACCATTCCTTGAATAGACATAGAAACATGGCGAGCGAGACAGGAGGAGACCAGATTTGGTTTGCACATTAAAAAGTTGAATCTGTTTCCGAGAGATGCTCGTAACTATATCTGTTGAATTGTGTGTTAAGAATTTTAAAAAAGCAATGTAATTTTAAAATAAATACTTATACATTGTGTACTGTGCAAAAATGTGATAAGGATTAAGTGTTGGTGACCAATGTAAAAATTAACAATTTACCACAATGCAATAAATTCATTTAAGAAGGATGAGATTCAATCATATTATATGTAAATGACATATTCATTACCTACCCCCAACACACCACCTAAGGACTAATATTTTAAAAATATATACATCCAACACTGAAACACTGAGAAATAATACTGAATTCTGGGCGAAGAGACTAGAAAGGGTACCGACTTGTGTGTGAAACAATATCCATTACCGGGGAGGTGGAAAAGGCATTGAGAACGGATTTCATCGGTCGTAACTTAAGCATTAGGTTTTCAACAACAACAAAAAAATTCAAAAAAAAAAAAAAAAAAAAAAAAAAAAAAAAAATCTGCAAAGCAGAAATCATAAGTAATTAATTTAAACATAAAGAAGCTTCTTTCTTTTAGTTCAATTACAGTGTATTTACATGCAAGCTACAGTTAGCATATTGACAAATCTGATCATATATACACGTCTGGTATAATAGTTTATGTACAGTACTGGTCAGTGCTCAAAGAAAATTTTTTTAGGCACAAGCCCCGGGCTGGTGACTTGAATGAACTCACAAGCCCTGACTGAAATTCCACAAGACCGGACAATTCATACCTGTAAACTCACAAGCCGGGATAAAAACCTCCCGATTTTAGGGGTATTTCCACACCTACCTCCCGATCTAGTAATATCTCCCGATTTTTCGCAGAAAACTCCCGATTATTACAGTATGTCAGTCAATTTCATTTCTCAGGAAAAAACCCAACACCAAACCATACATAAATAGATATAACGTATGCAATCCACAGATGCCATAATCTATTTTATCACTTGTGAATATTGTAGTGATGAAATCAGTGCCGGATTTAGGCATAAGCTAAACAAGCAACAGCTTAGGGCTTCACAGTCTGAAGGGGTCTCTCAAATTTATTTTATACCAAATAGGGCCTCTACAGCTTCCCATATTTCACAGGGTCTCGTATCGTTGCTTACAATTTACCTGTCATACATGTACTATATAATAACTACAAAGGAGAACACTTCTCTCCTTTCTCGCGCGACCTATTTAAGAATAAACGCTGATATTTA
>JAECUM010062746.1:0-10895 GCA_016617855.1 Megalonaias nervosa
AATTCAGCTCCCGACTATTTTCGCAAGAGGTATGGTTTTGTACAAAATATGGATATACAGGTATCAAGTGTCTCCTACTCCTTCTGGACAACAATAGATGCTATACTGATCAAGCTTGATAGACATTTGGCAAGTAGATTTAAGACAGATTAATTTTGTAAGAGTTAGTCATTCATTTGTATTGTATTTAGACTTTATGGATATAATTGTGTTGTCTTATTCTCCTAGATGACTAATGCTATCTCCATAGAACTTAGTATACCACAATGAATGTTCTGTATCACCTATTTCATAATTTTGTCTTTTGTGATTCCTTTTGTAAAACAATATCTTCAAACTTGGCTATTTTAGGAAGTTCAGCTTCAAAAAGAGATATATACTCCCTTCCAGTTCTTATTCAGAAGTCAACAGCACTGTATGTATTAATTATAACATGTATCGAAGAGAATGTATTGCCCCTTTAGGCGGCTCTCTTGTCATTCCATGGCAGATATAGATTTGTTTTTCCATGCTAAATGTGTACATTAAAACACAGAGCAAGCGAATTAAAACATATAAAACAGATATGTGGTGTGATTTTTGAGTTGTCAGCATAAACTCCAGAAGTCCAAATCCACTTGAGCCTCTTTGTGAAAAAAAATTGCCATTCTTTGCAGTTGGTTCTTGGTTCTTCACTTGAAAATGGATTAAAGAGTACATGTGGTCTTCTTACATCAACAAAACCTTACCATAACTGTTTCGATGCAATCGAATCCTGGGGATAATTTTGCGTGCCTCTCTTAATTATAAATTACTTAAACGCTGTCTTCACAAAAGAGCATTCACCATCCTCAAAGTTTGAGACATGGACTCTTACATATGATATACATGAACATTTTGTGTGTCCAGCTGGTATATTTCTATAATAAAATTGGACAGAAGAAAGAAAAACATATCTTGTTTGAAGACGAATTGCAGCTACATAACTCTCTCGTCATATTGTGAGTATATAAGCGTTACATCCATACTGATCGTGATGCATATATCGTATCATTTGTCTCTGATGATGCTTGAAGGGAACGAATTCTAGAACTGAACTTGCATGAGGAAACTTTCTACACCTTAAAAAACACAATGCTACGATTTTGTCTCCTTTTTCAGGATATTCAAGATCGCGGAAGAATCGAGAGTTCTACTTATTCCACGATAAACTGAACATAAATAGGTTTGTATTTGGTCAGAGGCTCTTGAAGAATTTATTGATTTAAATGACCTATTTCTTTACACTTCTTATCGACAAGTATTGTGTCAATAAACATTAAGTTAAACATGCACCGTTTTAAAGTAGTTGCGGTACCCAGTAACTTTAAGATTAAAAATTGCATCCAAATGTTTAGAAATCTATGATAAACTCTATAACCAGCTAAATTTGTTTCATTTCATTCAGATGGAACGAGTCACTATAATAAAGACGGACTGGAAATAGAACAAGCATAGGCATTGAAGGTGATATTAGGAGCTTGCAACTACTTGGAAGCGGGTTACAAGCCTTGGACGAATGGAGAAAATTTGCAAGTGAAAAGAAAGAAAAAAATCTAATCAGGCAGAGAATAAAAATGAAAAAAAGAAATCTCGTCGGCAAACCTGTTCTGGTTCTTAAATTTGAATGATCTGTTTTTTTAACGTTAGGTTACACTGTGCCCAATTATACTTTTCCATTGCCTCTGCTCATTGTTTAAGTCGGTAAGCATCTTTCTTGTATGTTTTATAATGTTTGAATAAAATTAGTTATGCATTCTTTCAGTACATTATAGAGTAGGACCTGTATATACTGCTTCTGTACTTGTATATTGATGTAGCAATTAGGCTATTATGGACATAACCATTGTAAACTGCAGTTTTACACTTATCAATATGTTTCTACAAAATAGACAATATCAAGACGCTCATCTTGAGGTAAACAGATAGATTACATTTTTTAGTCGGAATTGCACCACATATTTAACACGTAAATATGCTATGGTTTGATTAATTTATGTCAGTTGGGATAGTGCTTTATTTCTATATTCTTATGCAAACAGAGATGAGTTTGTTTACCTTGTTTAGTTAATATTCAAACCACTCCCATATAGGACGGATTCCATATTACAGGGATACTACCCCCCTCCACATATTACCTCACACACACACTATCAACTGAACAATACCCTTTACTTAACTTTCTGTTTTTGTCTAGGGAGATTTACGCCGTTTTTCATATAATAACAATTCCATATTCAGTCAGACGAAACCATTTCCCCCAATTCCAGTCCAGTACTCGAGTCCAAAAAATGGCCGACAAAATGTTCAAATACTCATTGAAAAATTCCAGAAGGGGGTGGGGGTGGATTCAAATAGTTGCCCCACTGTCGCAGCTAATCAGAATACTGCACAATAATTTCATTGGCTACTTTTACCAATCAGAATCATGTTAAGTGAAACGCAACACGTTGTGTTATAAAACATAAGAAACTGCATACACTTTAAGTAAACTGTACCGAATATGCGATAAAGTAGTGTAAAACTCAACAGCACCGAAAGTTGTCTTTGATATATGTATCGAACATACGTTAGTAGACGTTACCAGGACACATAATACAGAAATCCATAGGTAAACATGCAGGAAAAAGAGTCAATAAAGCAAGCTGGTATGTAAGTGCTGAAACAGAATTTAGTACAGATTATTCGCTTGGAAAAATGAAGACAGATTTCCTAAAAACAAACTTGAAGAAACACATGCTGGAAATTTAGTAATTCATTACTCAAAAACAACGAATGTGTGAAAAGCGCAAAGGAAGATATCGCAAAATTTATGCATTAAAATAGATCCTCTAACCAGTTAGATACTTTTGAGAACGTGCATTCAAATGTGATAAATAAGTTTATCACATAGTTGGTTCACTTTGCCTACAGTGTGTGCAGTTTCATATTCTTGATATTATACGTGTGAACATACCACTTTATGTGATTCTGATTGGTCCAAATAAGCCCATGAAATTATTGTGCAGTATTCTCTTTACTGATTGGCGTCAATCGTGGGAAAAAAGTTTTTAACCCCGCCTTCTGGAATTGCTTGTTTTTAATGAACATTTTTGCCGCCATTTTCATATTCGACTGGCGAAATGGAATTGGGAAAAATCGAAAAGTCTCGATATTGCTAATTTACCCCCACAGGGGTTTGTTACGTCATGTATAACATATCATAACATGAAAAATGGTAAATCCCCCAAAACAAGAACAATAACAACAAGTAAAACTATTGCTTAGATGATAACGAGGGTAGGGTAGGGATGGATGAGCGGTAGCATGGAATCGACCCTATATACAAGAATGGTTTACATGTGAACTTACGGAAGTAAATAAACTCACCTTTGGTCACAGAAGAATGTAGACATAAACCGGTCTCCCTAACAGACATAATTTTATCCAGCCACAGCATATTTGCACGGTAAATATGTAATGCAAGTCCGACTCAAAAAGAGATTTGTTTACTTCTTCTGTACAATCAAATGATCCAAATCAAATACTGCAAATATCCGGTCACAAATACTTTGACGTAAATATGTGTATTTCTACATGATTTGCTATTAGATTTATGAAACTCGTTAAATAATATTCAGCTTTTGCTCGCCAACGATCGCAAAAGCTGGATATTATTCAACTCGCTTCATAAATTCAATATTAAATCGTTATCCATTTGAGATCCTCTATATTAGTTTTTCTTTGGCATGATGCTATTGAAAGTTTAGAGCTACAAAAATTGCTGATGCATCATTCAGTAAAATGATTGTAAGATCCGAAGCAAGGGAAGATAACTGCACATATAATTTTTTCACCCATTTAGATAATGAATGAGTTTCATACATATTCAATACATGGCATTATGTCATATTGAACCTGCCAATGTATTACAAATAAATACTTGATACAACTCCATATTTATAATTTGTTTTATGAATTTTGAAGAACCGGTAAGAAATTAGCTTGAACGTTTTCATAGAAACATCTAATCGTGTGTATTTACTCATATCAAAGTCTCTGACTGTGTCGCTATCAAAAGAGGGTATCAACAGGGGGATCCCATTTCTTCATTTCTTTCCTGTCCATATTATAAGAAGATTACAGATATTATGGTGATACATATATGTACTATAACATATGTTCTTTCTCATATTGCTGATGATTTGTGATCTGTCGATGGTTCAGAGAAATATCTAATGTCTGTTTGAAATCTATAACAGCAATATTTCACATTTTTCATGCTGTAAAAGTAATGAAAGAAAACAAACAAAACAAAAGTGGTTTTGTTCGCAAGTTCAACGAACAGCAAAGTAAAATATTAACCGAAATATAAACGTAATTGAAAATCAAATGTGTTTGTTGTCTTAGATGTAATCTTTCCAACTAACTTAGGAAACAATTAAATTCTTAAATATTTACCTAAACAGAGAGAACATAAGGCTTTTAACTGCATTTGTAAAGATATCATGGAAAATTCGTTTAGCTGTCTCTATAATTGCTAGAGTCCAATAGGCATTACGAAATTCATCTTTATAGGTTCTCAATCATCTAAATAAACCCTTTCACAAGTTATATGACATTTGTCAAAGGACAAAACCAAAGGAAATATTGTTATCAAGTTTTATCATGAGAAGGATTACATATGATTAAATTATTTAATTTTATGAATGCTTTGAAAATTATCTGGCTTAATATAATGCTATCTAAGAAATCTAAATAGAAAAGCTGTTACAATATTCAGAAAAAAAGTTTCATTCCTTCTAATGCTTAATAACGTTTCTTAACACAATAAAATATATCTGAATCATATTTTGCAAGAAGTGTTTGAATCATTTCAAGAGCTAAATATATCAAGTGGTAAAAGATTAAAAAAAGAGCGAGTTACAATATATATTTTCGGAAAGTCAGTATAAATGTGAACTTTTTCTTAATGAAGATGATCCCTGGATACGTTTCGATTGTTTATAAATGCTTTCAGTTCAAATTAATTTCATCACTTTCAAAGCGTACTTAAAAATGTAACATCATACAACAATAGATTCACAACAATGTATGTCTCTAATTTACCACAACTTTCATAAATACTTGTTCTGTACATTTAATTACAGTATAAAGAACACAGAGGTATATATAAGACATTGCTCGCAAACAATGAAATACCAAGCTTCTACAATCAACTGAAATTTTGAATTTACTAAGCTAGAACATAAATACTGCCATATATGTTTCTTGCTACGATATGTATTAACATAGTGTTTAAACCTTAGATGGCTACCAGACATTGAACAATGACAAACGAACATTATGCTTGGTAATGTAGACCACTCGTGAGTGAAGATGGAATCTGTACATACTTTACTGATATTATGGTGGTGTATTTTCTAAAAGCGTATGTATGCATGTTCAGATATTTGTGCTCTTGAAATGCGAGTATTATATCTATCTATCTATCTATCTATCTATCTACCTACCTACCTACCTACCTACCTACCTATATATATATATATATATATATATATATATATATGTAGGTATATATATGTTAGGCATATATATATATATATATATATATATATATATATGTGGGTGTGTGGGTGTGTGGGGGTGTGTGTGTTAATATAGTAACTTTAAAGTGTATATAAATTATACTATTCTCCTTCCTATTTTTGTTTTCGTTTCGTTTTATTCCTTTCATCTTTTATTTTATAATGACAAAGAATTGGTGTCTAGTACTACCTGCATTGTTTGCCTTGTTGAACATAGCAGAAATACTGTTAATAGATTTTGTTTATTACACATGTGTTTGATATACATGTCAGTAAACCTTTAAGAAAAATCGGGTGCCGCTTGAAATAAAGTGATTAAGCTTACTATCGAATTTATGTCATTTTTTTACTATGTTAAAGGGAATTGTTGCATATCTTTGATAGAAAGAAGGGTACATGTGTCTTACAAGAAAAAGACAAGTCACACGTATGGTAGTGTTTTAAGAATTTATAAGGTCTCGAAATACTATCAATGACGTCACATTTGCCACGACGCCTGGAATATTCTACATATATCACAGAGTATCTTTGAATTTCGGCTGATTTGTTAAAGCGGTTAGTTCTCGGGGTTGAGGAATTTTCTCGTTTTTCTTTTTGTAAGGTTATGAAATCCATACATCTTTCTTGTCCTTTAGTGGTGGAGATGCACACTTTGAATTTAAATCACAAATAAAACTAGCTAAAGCGTTCGTTATCACATTGATATGGAACTATTAATTGTCAATGTTGGAAAATCTTTGTCATGTTTTCAGTCCTCCATTGTGATGTATATGTCATTGGCTTAAGTGTTTTGTATATGAAATTGAGATCGTTGGTATAGCAAGTACAAACGTATTAATGCAATTCAAGGAACTCATTTTCTCACTTTAGCTTAGTCTTTTGCTTACCGGATACTTAATGAGTGGGTCCTGTTCATGTAGGTTTTCATGCATAATTTACATTTATTGCCTTTTTGCGATCACTAATTTTTCCCTTTATCATCGGAGGTAAACTAGATAAACTTTGGATTATGCAAAAGTTACATTACATTTTTCCTCATTTATGATTTTCGATTATGTCCAAAAATGCATCGAATTTCAGTTGTACATTGTTCCACGAGTTTCCATTTCTGCTTTGGTTTCATCTCTTTGGCAACTGTGACAGGTTTCGTTTTCGTACGACCCTAAATGTGATATATCCTAATAGGAAAAAGAGATAGTGGTTGAAATGGTAATATGATGATTGATTTTCAGTCACTTTGTAATAGTACACATACATGTTTTCCATGGTAACGTCGTAGTTATAAAGTAGTTGAAAATGACTGACGTGGTTGGGTGCAAGGATGTAAGAACTTCAGAAGTCACTGGTTGCTCTTCTGAAAACAAATAATGGATATAGTAAAATGAAAACAATCATCTGAATCGGATGGTTTTGTGGGAAGTAGACAAAATTCTGGTTTTAATAGTCTCATTATGTTTTTATTAGAAATTTGTGTCATTTTCTGTAAATGTAATTTTTATTTTCCCGGCTAGAACAAATACACGCGAAATGCATATATTAACCTTCATTAGAAATGCCAAAAATATCAATATCCTTGATAAGAACCTGTGTTCTTACACCGGACGATATGTATGTACTTGGGTATATATGTATGTATGTATGTATGTATGTATGTATGTATGTATGTATGTATGTATTCATGTCGATCTGTCAGTACAGAGAAAAGTAATTATTTTGTTAGCAGGAAGGTTACAAATGCATGATACTTCTTCGAGAAGTGATAACGAAAGACTTCAGTCGTTGACCGCTCCGGTGGCCTAATAGTTAGAGCGTCCGCCTCGGATGCGGGAGGTCGTGGGTTCGATCCCCGGTCGAGTCATACCAAAGACTTACAAAAATGGTACTAACAGCTGTCTCGCTTGGCGCTCAGCATTAAGAGGTTAGTGTTAGGGCTGGTCGGCCTGGTGTCAGGATAATGTGCCTGGGTGGGACATCATGCTACATGTCTGCGGCATGATGCCTCAGTGCTAGACATCACTATAAACTGCCACACTGCAGACATCGTAGCGATATGACTGAAAAATTGTTAAAGCTACGTTAAAAATCATAATCACATCACATCACTTCAGTCGTTAATTTTTATGAAAATCTTGTACAATGCAACATTCTAAATTGATTATACATTCAATGACATTTTCAATAAACTGAAATCAACCAATGATATTTGTATTCTGTTCCGGATAAAATTGAATGTGTTCTGATACAAAAAGAGATGATTAAGATAAGACCAGTGCACAAATATGTACATTTCATGCATAACGGGACTTAGGTCTGATAAACTGTTTTATCCTGATCAGTACTGTCCGTATCTTCAAAAAGAACACAATTCTCTTGCTTACAGGGTTAGAATGTTATTTTTTATTTTGGATGAAATGGAATTGGTTCCATTGCTGGGCAGTGTTAATAGCAGTTCCATATTTAATCTCATTGTCTACACACCGAAAATTAATCTCCGCAAACTAGTTGAACAGTTCTTTTTAAGCAAAGGACGAGTGATAATATCTTTTGCCAGTCAATATTTTCGTGGGAGAGACTGCAATTTCAAGCAAGAGAACGAATATTTCTGCAAATTTCCCTGACTATTGGGATTTACTTCTTTTAACCTATTGGCTCATGAATTACACTTCCTGCCTATTTGATTTTCATCTTTTTATGGGATACATTAAAACTAGTTGTGGCACATATATTGGAAGCAATCTATACAGTTGATACCTCCTCTAAGTCTCACAGGTACTGGAATTGGAGGTTTCCTGTAACCGGACAAAAAAAAAAAAAAAAAAAAAAAAAAAAAACAAACATTGAGCAGGGTATTTGTTTGCTTTTAAAATTATGTTTTGTAACTTGAACAAGATGACGATGTTATGATTTCACTTGTGATAATCGGGACAAAAACTTACAAGATAACGAAATTGACTAAGTTATGTGCAATTTCATCGTTGATGCTGTCCGCTTTTAAAATCGCAACTAGGACACAAACAGCTAGAAGCGTCA
Source organism: Megalonaias nervosa (assembly GCA_016617855.1). Lineage (NCBI taxonomy): Eukaryota > Metazoa > Mollusca > Bivalvia > Unionida > Unionidae > Megalonaias > Megalonaias nervosa. The sequence continues at coordinate 8,616 of JAECUM010062746.1, forward strand.
ACAATAACAGCACATACTCACTAAGCAGTATTCTTTGGATTATGTTCAACGTATGTAACTTTTATATCATCTAACTTACTAACTGTGTATCATAGAACGATATGGACCCGGCTTACAACGCACAAATATGGTATTAATAATTTAGCGATACAAGCACTATGACCTGAGTGCATTATTAACTTATACAGTGGTCAAAATTGTATAAACTTTTCAATACCCAGTAGTACACATGGATAATTCATTTTGATTAGGTACGAAAATCCCTTGATCACTTGATATAAAGACATTATACGCCAGACATTTTCATAGAATTGTCCTGACTATTTTAAGAATAGTGTCAAACAGAATGCTAAATGTACGTTCAAGTAATGCTACATATGTTCTAGCCTCTTTGCATTAGAATCGAAACAGTAGTCCCAGAATGAAACACTGATATTATATATTGGACTCAGCTGATATTTTGTTAATCTTTTGGTTCCATGGTCAATCAAGGGAAACTTTATCAATCATGTCCACAAGTCCAGACCACTTACAACTGTTTGCATTTGGGGGTATATCTCAAATGAAATATCACGGTTTAATTACATTTTATGATCGATATGTGTGATACTAAATAACTATGTAGTGGACTATCAATACAAACGTGATCGGTAACGTCAGAAACGACTTTCTCCACCGACACAGGAAAGCATACTCTTTGGGTTGCCAGGGTGAATATGATAAATAATGGCATCTTTTATTGTTCTACATTGAGGTGACATATCTCACCTTACTACACCATACTTACAGAATTTAGAATTTGACTTTAGAACAATTATTATATTTCCACATTGTTATTATTATAGACAACGCTTCATTGTTCTAATTATACTTTTGTATACGTGGTGAGCAAACTGATGGACGAAAATAAAGTTTGACTTGGATATGTGTTGTGATTTATTATGTTGCAAAAACAATTATTTATTGTGGTATAATTTTACAAAAGAAGCGGACAGAGTTATTAAACTGATTTTCGGATCCTTTTCCAGAATTAGTGACATCAGGGTCACACACTGATTAGGATTTTTTTTTTTTTTTTTTTTTTTTTTCTGTCAATATCTCTCTGTAGCCTTACTAAACGCATACCATACTGCCGTCTCCACAATAAAACATGATATAAAGTTGCATTCGTCGCAGATGGCGCTAACTTCAACCAGTTTATAAGCGCATATGATAGTATGATGTTTTGAGCTATAATACCCTTGGAGGTTTAATCATGCCTAGCTGAATGATTTAAAAATGTAGCTTGTCATCGCTGTTTGCTAATTTAATATATAGAACTTTAACTTGTCGATACCATTTGAAACGAGATATTTTCCAACACCATATTCGAATGCTAGATATGTTGCGCATACAGTGTGTCCAGGCTAGGCCGTACCTAAAATAATGGTATTGCATATGAATTTATTGATCAAATTTGCATGATATGGTATGACGTAGTTGTTGTTTTAGAAACGATGTTGTAAGTTCAGTTTCAATAACCTCTACTTATTCGTTTACTGTATTTCATTACGATATAAAATTACAACCAGTCGGTGTAAATAACTCAAATAGCAAAAGGCAGTATTCATATATTCTTACGAAATCATACACCCGAACAATAAAATCAAAGTGATCAAGAAATGAACGAAGTAGATGTTACAAAATAAATGATACGGCTTGGCTAGATCACAATAGATTCAATTATTATTAAGGTGACGTGTTTGGCGCATCATAGCATTTTTGTAAGTGTATTTTTTCCTTGCATCGAGGGATGCCTACATTGCTTGCGCGGCATGTGCGTAATACATGTTACCGCGTGCGACTATATATATCACTTAGGGATCTCGATTTGCACATCCATTAGAGCGACGCTCTTTGTACGTTTATCTGTCATGGCCGGATTGCCATTGTGTTTTGCCTACACCGAGCCAACAAGTTGGGTGATTTACATTATTTTTGGTTCAAATTAATGTTCAGTTTCGCAAAACAGATCCAGTGTTATAATACATGCTTGAATTGTTTTATCATACTTTTAGTTTAATTCACCAAGAGTGTATGGCCTATGTAATTTGGTTGCGAGAGATGGTACGGTACAGATTATTGTCAGGGATATGGGCGTATATGCAGTACTCCTGTTTGTAGTTTACCTTTGTTGCTATTATAACTAATATTGAAGATATTTGTATATATATATATATATATATATATATATATATATATATATATATATATATATATATATATATATATATATATATA
>JAECUM010062749.1:0-13119 GCA_016617855.1 Megalonaias nervosa
GTTTCCGTATTAGGTCTAATCGCCCAGGACTCGTGACCGAAAGGGAACGGGTTCGAATCATATTATTGGATCACCCAAGCAGGCTACCGTGGAGAAGGCACTTTACACCAATTGCGTGTATAGGTTTTGTATAAAATTATCAACAAGTAGTCATCAACAAACGTTACGCGCTGTAAACAACACTAATGACCAACACGACTTTGCTATGTAAGTAGTGCATAATTCGCTGTGAGTATTACACAAAACCGTTAAAACAATATTTTAGTACATGAAAGATGATCGACAAGATCTGATCATAAACATCCACCTACATCATAACAAATGTGTTCTACCTGGCCTACAATAAATGTCAGCATTTAATTATCGCAAGCAAGATTTTACACCTAATATGGAAATACAGCACGGTCGAGTGCTTTAGTATGCGACATTGATGTAGAATACCACTGGCATCCAAATTCATCGATTTACAAATAGATTTTCCGACATACGTCATATGCGAGAGAGAGAGAGAGAGAGAGAGAGAGAGAGAGAGAGAGAGAGAGAGATAATGACGTGGGTGATGATGAGGATGATAAAACTACGGCTGATAGTTATGCCCAAGTGTCTAAACGACCAGAATTATGGCTTCCTCTAGACGTTCTAAACCTTCGAAATGGATTTGGCTTAGCAGAATCTTGGCAAAAGTCAGATGTTATTTGACAGATTTTTCTTCAAAGCAAACATGTAAACGAGGAAACAATTTTGATTTTACGTCACAAGAAGTTTATTTAATAAATGCCCACTGCGAGCTCGGAGATACCCTATTCCCCCCTTCGGCGTATCGTAAAAGTCAGCCGTTTAATGGACGCTAGAGCTGTGATGGCTCATTGGTTAGCGTGCCGGACTCAAGACCGACTGAAAGGATGCGAGTTGTAATCCTATAATTGGGTAAGCCCCGGTCGGCTACCGTGGTGCACTTTACTTCAACATGTGTTGCTGTGCCGTAAAACACCAAACCAAACCAATAAACAGAAATAGATAACAAAAACAGAAATATGAACAAGTACGATAGCCTGAATAACAAGCATAGGAATACACAGTGATAGTAGACATTTTTGCATATAAAAAAAGAACAACCTGCTTTGTCCAAAAATTAAGGAAGACAATCCGCATGTGAAGTAAATCAATACAGAAATTAATGGCAATATTACAAAATTCAAGTATCTATAATTTTTAAGGTATATTTATTTAATTCATCTCTCAGCTTGCAATAGTTTCAATTACCGGCGGGTGTTTGAAGACAAAAATCCAGTACAAACAAGTAGAAGTTGGTATTGTAAAGAGAAGATGAATTGAAACATTTGATTTCGATCCAGAAAAATATGATCTTTTTAGATTATCTAACTATAGCAATATTTCTGTACATTGCGTGGAAAACCGCGTGTGTGAGAAGAAATGACAATGATAAATGGGCCAATAATTAAACTTGGTCAATATCTATCATTCTAAATAAAATTTAAAAACACTTTTTTGAACAGTTTGGATTTTAAAGACTCCTGTGCTTGCGTGCTTTTTTCGTCGAACATATAAATCGATAAATGTCTCCATCTTACCTATTCTTAAGAAATCATCTACATTCGATAAAAAGTTTCTTCCTTTATAACAGAAGTGCAGAATGGAAAAATGTTCGCCTGTCTGTCATTTGAGAGATTTACTGGATAATTAAATACGATGAAATTCTTCTTGATCTTGATATAACATACGTGTAACAGTGAGAGACAGAGAGACAGAGACAGAGACAGGGAGACAGAGAAAAAGAGAGGAGGAGGGAGGAGTGGGGCAAAAATACACCTGTGTATACTTGCCTCAACTGTCATTTCTGGAATAAGTGTATCTGGGACAATGATGAAGTCCCCTTTGATTTCAAAGCCAGTAGTAGTTAGGTAGTTCACTGAAGGGGATAAGGCAGCCATAGTTTCTGTATAAGACATCAGAATGATGATGGCGATGATTTTAACAGAAGTCCAGAGGGAAACTTGTATCCACAATATGTCTGGCCAATTTACGTATATCCAACAACCGACATAACAGTGCTGGTTTAGTGAAACTTCTGTCAAAAAAACCCCCCAACTCAGATCGTCTTATGAAATAATCAACTATTGCCTCAAAGTGCAAGAAAACACGTTCGAATTATATGTTGAAGACAATTTACGGAAGAGCTATCCTGGAAGATTTTGTGGACAAACACATCCAAAACGTTCAACGATAAAGTTTACAAATGTGTTCGTATGCACGATACCTATCATTAGTTTCCGAAGATATAGTATCACCGCGTTGTCTCCGTGTCGTCTGCTACCAGTGAATTCAACACTCCGCAGTATTCTGTCAACCTGCCACTGAGAGACTAAGGGTTTTATATTATTGGTCGCGCTGCCTTTCACTTTCATATATGCATACATTGACATCATGCTATTTCCATCAATCTGATAAATGAAGTAGTGCCATGTTGGACACTCCACGAGAGTTCAAATAAAAGCACTGTACATGTACCTACTAGTCAGAGAGTAATAGGGTAATTGAGACACTGGGTTAATGTGGCACTTTTAATACTTTTTATAGCATCAAGGAAACTTAATTTATTAATTTATTGCGATCTATCTGGAGATTTTCAAGGCGGTCCAAAAGTATATAATAGCAACAAAGAGATTTTCTTAATCACCAATGTCTTCACACTAAGCTGTTATATTTCTGACAGGTATTTAGTTACTATGTATATAACTCGTGCTGAACTTCGAAATCCTTCACCCATCACCTCCCCAATGCCAAAATTTTGATATTTTTCTTTCTTTCTTTTCTCTCTTTTGTTGTCTTGTGAGTATACAAAAACATGCTTCTTCTTTTAATAGCTATAAGTTACTGTTTGACACGATTTCAATACTGTATGTAAAATTCAATATTGTATGTAAAATTATCTTTTAGCTTTAATATCTCAATAGCATGTTTCAATGTTAGCAATCCTATGACCTCATTATTCATATCACGTTATAAAAGTAAATATTACTGTCAATGAGGAGAGAGCTCGAAATAAGCTGATGTTTGTAGCTGAATCCTCTATATCTTTTGTTCGATTATATGTATTTTCCGTGATGACTTCAACAAATAATACTGTTTAAATCGAAGAAACTCTATTCATGAAATAAGACCATTATAATAATGAAGTATATATTTCGCTCCGTCTTCCCATTAAAATCTAGCCTCGTTATGGAAACAGGAAAACAGGATGTGAAAACTACGTGGCATACTTAAGGGACATTAGCAAGGCTGTTAAATAAGACCCACTGTCAGAATGCTGTTAGACTGAATAGATATTTACTATAGTTTTTAAATTTAAAATAACATGTTGCGGTGAGAAAATGACATTAAACAGAATATAAATACTTCTCTATCCGTGTTGAGCCTTTTTGTAAATTCTCTAAAAATTATTGTTTTGGGCAAAAATACAAATGTAAATACATTTAGGCATTAATTATAAAGTCACTTTGAAACTTCAGCCAAAATATGATCCAAAACAAGTGTGCTTCTATGTCAGAAATTTACAAATTTGAGTAAAATTTGTGCATGAAATGCAACTACTATAGTTCTTTTTACAAATTAATGTCGGTCAAAGCTTATTGCAGCTTATGTTGAAATGTTGTTTTAAATCATGCCGAATTTAAATAAATCTTATCTTATCTTAAATTACGGTAAAAAAACAAAGTCGCTACCATGGTTATTCTTTAGTTTGACTGAAATGAAGAAAATTTTATTTCTTAAAAGTTTATAAAGGAAAATATTTTGTGAAATGGAGGTCACCATTCACCACGAAAGTGATTGCATCGTTATCTGTGCAGCAGTATTATAAGACGATCGTCTGTCCCAATTGTGTCCCACTTACCATAATGCATTCGGATTTCTGATTTCAGGGACATAACATGTCTATAATGAAATGTTGTGGAGGGGCTTCCATAATATAACGCGTTAAATACGTTCTTCATTGCTAGATTGCATGCATTGTATAAATTATCGTTCTTGGTCCTCACTGTCAAGCCCCATCCGTATTCTCACCACTTATTTTAAAATGCTCGGTTGAATATAAACATATTTAATTGCGATCACATCCACTTGATTTTACAATCACAAAAAAGGCACGAGAACAAGCTTAGTATCCATTTTGTGTCAGAGTTGTAAGTGGCGCAAGTATCCCAAATATCCCAATAGTATGTATCATAGCTGTAAGTGGCGCAAGTATCCCACTTAACCATAACAGTATGTGATAACTGGAGCGCTATATACAAGTTATTCAGAGGAGTCTGATGCAATGAGAAACCCTGCTAACTGAACTTTTTCGTCGCACCATTAAAAAGCAACAATCTTCTCATTAAAGGATAATGTGACGACGGGCTTTGCTTAGTTATCCCATTTACCCCGTTCTTCCCTACGAGCGAGTATTCTCTTTCATTTATGTTTAACTTCCACTTACATTTCAGTGCAATTAATTAAACAGCTGATTTAGTTTTAATTATATCTCTTCATATATATTACATTTATATTATATTCTTAACTGAATATTATTTTTGTCTAATCAGGCGAACAATTTATGGTTCACTATGTTCCGTTTTAAGATTACTTTTGAAAGTCTCAATAAACATATAAACCAAGAAACAGAAATTCAGATTAAATTTCGTATTGGAATTCGCTTTTTATTACTTGGTTATTACTGTAATAGCCAAACAAGTAAAAAAGCGAAATTAAGAAAAAGGTTACGTCCAATTGGAGCTCTTGCCTTATCTATTTTATTTTTTTCCAGTAATATTTTCTACTCTGTGTGTGTGTGTGTGTGTGTGTGTGGTTTTGTAACGTAGCTTTGACAATTTGATTCATGCCGCTACGATGTCTGCAGCGTGGCAGTTATAGTGATGTCTAGTACAAGGGCATCATGCTCAAGTAGCATGATGTCCCACCCAGTCACATTATCCTGTCACCAGGCCGACCAGTCCTAACACTAACCTCCTAACAGTGAGCGCCAAGCGAGGCAGCTGCTAGTACCATTTTTGTTTTTAGTATGACTCTGCAGTAGTTCGAACACAGAACGCTCTAACCACTCAGACCACCGGAGCGGTCCTACTCACTTAATAAATCATCATTATCTCTCATGCCTGTTTGACTGTCATTTTGCCTTTTGCATTGCATTCTCAAGTAGATGGAAGAGAAGAGGCACTGCTCTACCACTCTCATTAGTCTTCTTTTGCAAAGTAAGAGTGGCATGTTTTTGTTGTAAAGCTATCTATCATTATCAGTAGTTACTGTATCTGGATGGATAAACATACTTGCGGCGTATGACTTCAATTCGATTACGGAAAAACAAAACTAAATTTGGTCTTTCTGTCAGATATCAAAGACGTCATCCCCTAGCCTACCCCAATTACATTTGTACAAATTTAAAACTATACTGACAATTTGACAAGGCCGTACAGAGAAGTATATCTCAATGCGGTTATCACCATGGAAATAATTGGAACATAAGAGTAAGTTGAGCAGAAGTGGTTCCTTCTGTTCTAAAATACGCAATGTGTACAAATTGATTCTTAAGTCTGACTACGAAGAATCACGTCTGCTACCAGAAATAATCATTGACAGATTATTTTAAAATAAGATTATCAACTACTTTGACAATATCTTGTAACCCTCAAATTTCTGTTTTCATAAAGGGTTTCATGTCATACTATTCTAATTAGGCAAACAGAAGGCGGACACTTAGTCGTAGACCAAATCAGATATGCCGCAGCTCTTTTCTCGGCTATATAAAAGGAACTTGACTGTTTACTTTACAAGCTTGTGTTAAGATTCTGTGGTTTTAAACTAAGTAACTGTAAAGAGCGAAAACCAAAAAGTTTTGTAAAATTAAACAAATAATTTATTTCCCTAGAATACGAAGTGAAAATTTAAAAAGAGCTTACAGCATTGTGATTTAAATCCCAAATAATCCTAAAAGTTCTATAACAAGTCAAAAAGTATGGAGTATGAATTCCAGTGGTGTTCGGAATTAATTAAAGTATAGAATGTGTTGATGTGCCGCTAGCCTGGAATATCTTGATGTGCTAACAATCTTGATGTATCACAATGATAAAATCCGGAATATCTTTGAATGAGATCACAATAATCCCATAACAATGATATAGTCCAAAAGTAACAATGAGCACTTTGTAATTCCAATGAATAATTTAAATAAACAAATCCTCTCAAATTTTAACTGAACACAACTAAAAGACTAATTTTACTACAGGTGTCAAGATAGAAATAAATAATTTGATGTAAAAAACCTTTACCTAGCAACCTACAATAATAGGACAAGGGTGAGGGTCAACAGTTCCTTTACAGAACATTCTAAGTTGTAACAATATCAGGTCTTTTACTTAAGTTTTAGTAAAGGACATGGCAAACATCATGTAGACCATGAATTTCCAAGGGGAAAACCAATATGCTGACTGAGATCCAAGTAAACATGTTTACCTGCAAGTAATAATTATCTTAAAATATAATATACGATCATAGAAAAAATTCAGCTATGTAATACGTTATTTATAAATGACCCTTACAATCAATAGTAATGGACAAAATCCAAACCCACAATACAAATTAAATATACATAAACAAATCTAACATGGAAGAATTTTTGTGGTCATAAGCTAAACGCAAATACTTAAAAATACTCCTAAAGAATCAAGTTTAGATCTCACTAACCTTCTTTGGTTTTAAGGATATACAGAGTTGCATACAATTATCACGTTGCATGACTGCAACATAAACAATGCTCAATAAATGACCTTTAAACACATAACAGCAACAAAGTCTGTGAAGCACGAAATATGGGTCACAAAGACAGCCATTTAATATAAGTGTGTAGTACATATCGATTCATCACCTCACAACGTTTCACAATTGTAGGTAGCTCGGATTATATGCATACAGCGTGCCCAAAAATCACGTGGCCATGAGTTAAGCACAAGAACGTAACCATAGCCCGTGAAAGAAGAAACACGGGTTACGATTAGATACTTTTGTTGGAAGGGTGCAGTACTAACAAAAATAAATATTATTATTAATACCACGAGTCTAACATTAAAAGTGCCTGAATAACAAGCATTTAACACAAAAGTGTAGCTCAGATCAGTAAAGCGTAACTTTCGAACTATAATCATCCACTTCTGGATAAAACAAACTTTGTGGTCAAGAGATATATCAAAAAGCTTCGGTGAAGTATGAAATATGGATCACAGTAACATACTTTTGTGATGAGGGTTACGATGCATCCCCTCACCAAAGTTCACGTTTCTGGGTATATAACTGTATCTACACAGGGTGCAAGAAAACTGTGTGACCATGAACTAAACGCAAAATGCAGCCTAGGACAGTACTATGTCAAATGTAGGTAAAAGTGACATTATTTTTATGTATGGGATGGTATTAACACGGATGAATACGGCCATCTGGTCTGATGATTCTAGCATGACTGATTGATTGGTTTATTGATTGATTCCGTATAATCCGAAGAGTACAATGCATAGTACAGTGAATAGAGAGAAAAAAAGAAAAGAAAGTACAATAATTAAGAAGAGAGAAATAAATTACATAGATAAATGCATATACGGTGAACATTCACCATAAGAACTAAGGAAAATTAACTGGGTATATCTTCAGGTCATAGTTCGTTTTCGTCATTTTTTGCCAAACATTATAACTGGGATTACTATCTGCGTGAACACAACTGTCACGGTTGCAGGGTAGCTTTACAGGTCAACAAACTATACTGGTTGCTGATTCCTTCATATAAAAAGAACTGGAATGATTATCCATTACGATGATAAAAAATACTACCAATGATGAACCAAACAGAAAATATGGTATTAATAAACTAAAATAGTAAACTAAATTATAGAGTTACTGATTAAGATTTTTCTAGGAATACGTTTGTTATCAGCATCGATACTGTCAAACGTTTGTTACATATTTTCACCTAATGGAAGCAACAGTTAAAATACATATGAGATGGAAATACATAAGTTGTTCATTGCTTAAAAGAACTAACAAATAACGGGTCATCATTCCTAAGAGACTATTCACCAAATCAGCATTGGACATTGAATCTAAGTGTATGTACACAGGTACTCCAAATTTGTTTTGGTGTCCGTTTGCTGCATCACATGAGTTTGTTTTGTTTATGTATGTTTTAACGAGACTTTGTTTATGTATGTTTCAACGAGACTTTGTTTATGTATGTTTTAACGAGACTTTGTTTATGTATGTTTTAACGAGACTTTTAACAAATTATTGGCTAAATTATGCAGAGAAAATGAAAGTTAAGTGCCTTTCCCAAAGACACACAAGTGCAACCAACCCGGACTGGCCTGATCGGGTATCGAACGCGCGACACGTTTATTACGAGTTATATGCTTGATTTAAAAGACTTCATTTTAGTCGCACTAGAAACAAAATATGATAATTCGCATGCATTTATGTCCTACACCACCGCTCCTGTGGTTAGAGCGTCCGTCTCGGATGCGGAAGGTCGCTAGTTCGAAACCCGGCCGAGTTATATTAAAGACATAGGAGAATGGTACTAAAAGCTGCCTCGCTAGGCGCTTAGCATTAATAAGTTAGTGTTAGGACTTGTCGGCCTGGTGTCAGGATAATGTGTATGGGTGGGACATAATAATACATATCTGCAGCATTACGTCCCAGTGCTAGACGTCACTATTAACTTTCACACTGCAGACTTCGTAGTAATATAACTGAAACTTGTTAAAGCTACGTTAAAAATCCAAAACACACATACACACACACAAACAAACACACACATTTCTTACACCTATTGCATTTACTAATTCTAGCTCTATGCACGTTACTTCTAATTACCAGGATAAAAACAATTATCTGTAGCCCCTATTCTCGGCTTGTCGACAGGCATGTGGTTAAAATGACGGGAAAAAGAGACATACCATGCATGAATATTTACAATCCCTAGATATGTTGAGAGACAGATATGTACAGATGGACGAATGATTTGTTTCATCCAATATCATCTTTAATATTCAACTCTGAATCCTATAGTCCATTATGATCTTCTATCGTTCTTTCCGTTTACAAAAATCTAATTATGTGTTTGGACAATCTTATAAAATCATAGATAGAACATAAACTTAAATTGGCTATATAAACCGTTTAAGCATGATCGTGCGAACAAAGTCTCCAAAAATGAGTCACCCTTCCCCCAATAATGTAATAAAGTGCAAAAGTCGCTAAAATTACGTTAAAGTCTAATATCGTCAACTACTTGTGAAAATAAACATGCCTGCTGTATTTAATTTGCCTTGTCCGATGGGATTTTATATAATCGTGCTGACAAGAAATTAATTTAAAAAGTCCAAAAAGTACCGTGAACGGAACATTATACTTCCTAGATATATTTAATAGCCCTCCATGCAGGTACTAAATATACTAAATTTAATTTACAGAGGACATTTTTCGTGTTAGCCTTACCATGCCCATACCATCTGAACTTTAGACCCCATAATATCTAGTTTTCTTTATCACTCTTGTGCAAGCCATCCACAAAATTGCTTCACTGGCATAAAAATCGAATCTGGTTACAAGCATGTAAGCATGTCTGTAAAATGTTATTTTTCAGGTGGTTTTTTCTTAACTGTGCCAACACATTTCGCGGGAGGGAGGTAAGTGATAACAGGCAGACGGAAGTAAATTACGGAAGTCAACATGCCTCCGATACAAGCAAGCTACAAGCAGCAGGGGAATAAACAAGAGGTAAAACAAAGAAACGAGAATAAATCTGCTGAAGGATCAACCAGATCAGCCACTTCTGCTTTTTCGAATAATGCAGTTACTCTATAAAAGTAGGTCACTACTGCACTGAAAGTGAATCGCCATGGCCTACTTTCGGTAAAGATGATGGTAAATAAAATAACACGTCAGTCGACTTCACAAAGTCGGTGCCAAGAACGCCAAAACAACGCTGACAACAAAAGCAAAGTAAAAAATAAAACGTCTTTGCTAAAGCTATCATGATGAACTAATAATTAGACAGGAGTTACTTAATGAAGTTATCATAAGTCCCAAGGATCGTAGATCAAAGATACTAACTATAATAATTATTGTTGCCTCGCATGAAAGCCTAGATGCAAAATATTCGATTGCCTCAACGCTGACACATTTGTACTAAGATTCCGCTATCAAAACATAGCTATAAAATATAAGTCATGTCACATTGGGGGAGAATGGATGCATCAGAAGGTAAACGATTTTGACATATGTCATATGACAAGAAACAATGACAGGCAGTACGGTGCATAAAATGGAAAGTGTACAAATCCTAAAAATATACCTTTGGTAAAATGTTAATGAAAACAATGAAGTACACATAATCAAATACACGGAACATACACAATCAATATATATATATATATATATATATATATATATATATATATATATATATATATATATATATATATATATATATATATATAATACAATCATACAGGTTAGAGAATTTTTAATTCGCACTCTACGGAGATTCGAACCCAGGTCCGCGGGTAAACGGCGCCCATCGCCTTGCAAATCTTGTTTTCTCATGTACATATTTTTTCCATATAACTTAATGTTTATTATCAAATTGAATAATAACTACACTTGCTGCTGATTTTGTTTCCTGATTATATCTTAAGTATTATTTCTATTGGCATGAACATGGGTATGCAGGTAACAAATTGTGTGTAGCCCTTTCTGTCTCGTCTATGGTAACTGTGAGATTCGTTTTATTTTCCCGTTATATATTTCCTTCTCAAATAACACCTACTTCACATCAAATGCACACAGAACATTATTTTCACGTCAAGGGCTAAGGGACACTCTTTGATAATTGTCCTTGTTAACTGCTCACTGTGTGGGTGTTTATGTGTTGTTCATGCAACAATCTTGGTCATATTTTGTGGTAACACTGTCAATATCGCCCCTGCGGCAGCGCTATTTTTCCACACTGCAGACATTTATATGCATTTCTCGTGCTGACATTATTAACCTGGGGGGTGTCCAAAGTAAGTCTTGGCTGTAATATTTGTTTCTGGCAAACTGTCACCACTCCCGCATTTACCCATTGTATAACACTACATATGCGTATGCATGATTCCCAAGTACCAGGACATGCTTTGCTTAATAGACTGTAAAATATGAAGGTATAATGATGTTGCTTCTGCACATTAAAGATCCATATCACGGACTAGATGAAATTAAGGACCTATATTACAGGACTTGAAGATATTAAAGATATATATTACATGACGAGAACAAATTAAAGATCTATATTACATGGCTAAAGCAAAATAAAGACCTATCTAACAGGACTAGAACAATTTAAAAACAAATATTTCAGGGTTAAAGCAATTTAAAGACTTCTATTGCAATACTAAAGCAAATAAACGACTTTAATTACGGAATTAGATAAGACCTAGAGACCATTGTTACAAGGCTAAAGCGAATTAAAGACCTGTATTACGGGATTAGATAAGACCTAGAGACCATCATTACAGGGCTAAAGCGAATTAAAGACCTGTATTACGGGATTAGATAAGACCCAGAGACCATCATTACAGGGCTAAAGCGAATTAAAGACCTGTATTACGGGATTAGATAAGACCTAGAGACCATCATTACAGGGCTAAAGAGAATTAAAGATCTGTATTACGGGATTAGATAAGACCTTAAGACCATCATTACAGGGCTAAAGAGAATTAAAGACCTGTATTACAGGAATAGATAAGACCTAGAGACCATCATTACAGGGCTAAAGCGAATTAAAGACCTTTATTACATGACTTGCCTCCTTCAGCATTTACACGTGTAAAGGCTCCAAATTATTATTTGATTAACCTGCTTTCATGACAAAGCATCCTCCCAATCATAAAAATAAAAATTCTAGATGGGAGTCATTTCAGAACTCTATCGGACATTGTAGATGAAGCCATGCAATAAATGTAACAGATATGCAGCATGCAAAGACATGAGCATGTATGCATACGTTCAACGGACGTGCGTATATGCGTGGGTGAAAATGATCAAGAAAGTGGATATAAGTATTGGCAAAGTGCCAAGGAAATAGTTCCGTATAACATGTACGTTGATATAGTAATCATACTCATGCGAGCGAGAAAACTCACAACAAAGAAATAAATATATATATAATGACCGTTGCCGAAACGATTTACAAAAACAAACTATCCGTACTTGCTTACTAGTATTTAGTGTCCATTACGCACATAACAACCGCGACTGGCAAGCTTTCAAAAGTAGTTAGTAATGACCAAAAATAACCAGGTATTTGCAACTTTTCCGTATAAAGCACGATTGTTATAACATGATTGGTTATTATATGTTATCGTTATTCAAGATAGACATCTCAAGCACAAAGCAGACAACATATTTCTAATTATGGTAGGGGTTTAGAGGAAATTAAAAGATCAAGTCTTTGATGAAAAATGCGCTACGTGTTATTGTTATGACTTTGGCTAATTTTAGCAGATATTGATAAACAGAATGGCAAGAACAAGATAATTTCTTCAGTGATTTATAACATGGTGCAAACACTCTTGACTTTTTTATGGGCATACCGTATCTACTTGTTTATAATATACACGCACTTCCAACAGCCTGTACTACTACTAATGCTACCACTACTACAATGACGACTGCTACTACAAATAATAATAATAATAATACCACTATCACCATCACCAACAACATCATCATCACGTTGGATAGAAGGACAAACATTTTAAGCTTGGATAAGAAAGAAGCTACTGTTTTATTAGCTTTCTCACCTATTCTTCTTTCAAATATAAAACTTTTTGAAGATATTCCTTTCATATCCGTCAACGGTTTCTATTCAAATTTAATTTGGAAAACACACACACACACACACACACACACACACACACACATATATATATATATTGTTGTTGTTGTGGGGCTTAACGCCATTTTTCAGCACACGATGGGCTATACATGGCGGCCAGTATTAATAGTGGAGGAAGA
>JAECUM010062750.1:0-16692 GCA_016617855.1 Megalonaias nervosa
ACATCATTCTGGAATATGATTTGTATACCCAAATATGACATATAATTCAGTGCATGGATTTGTTATATATATGGAATAAAAATGTTAAGCACTATTGATTTCATTACATGAAGATGGACAAATTGTAAATTTTCAATTTATTTGTACATATTCAACACAATAATACAAATGTATTTATTTTACATTGGTTTGTCTTTATTTGTCCTGTCTGCATATCCATCTGTTCTCTTAGACTTTTTTACTTTTCCCCAAGTGCAACTCTAACTCATTGACCACATATCACCCTTTGCAGACAGATATGACTTGCAAAAATCACCTTGACTTATAGGAAGGTCATAGAGAAATTCCCTTTTTGCAACCTTAAAGTGGCGGGTGAGTGTTGACTTATATATGGTATGTGATGGCCTGTCATCCTGTCTGGCATTCATCCATTCATTAGCACAAGTTTATCACTGTTTCTCATGAACTACTTCGAGCAAAGTCACAAAACTTGGCACACAGTTCACCCATAGGTTTGAGATAGTCCTGAATGAAAATGGGACCTCTCAGGCATCCAGTATGGCTACCACAGTGGCCATCCTAAAATATTTATTACTGCATTTTCTCCTGAATTGATGGTCTTATTGACGGGGCTTTTCACTAAAATATTTCTTACACTGTCTATTTGGTCTTAAATGAAGAAAACTGCCAATCTGGCATCCAACATAACCACCAAGGTAGCCATCTTGAAAATCTTATTGCTTCTTCTCCTGAATGGATTTATTTATCAAATTGGGGTTTTCACTAAAAGATTTCTTAAAGATATGTATCTGATTCTAACTGAAAATGGTACTACTCAGGTCTTCAGCATGGCCATTATGACAGCCATATTGAAAATCTTGTTGTGGCTACTTCTCCTGAACTGGTGGTCATAGAGGCAATTGATTTTCACTGAAAGATTTAATATGATATCTAGCTTGGTCCTCAATGAAAATGTTGTTCATCAAATCTCCAGCATGATATCCATGGCAGACAGTTTGAAAATCTTCATACTGCTTTTAATGGTATGGTTGTTTCATTTAAACACTTCACACTATATGTACTTGGGGTTAAATAAGATAATGCTGATATAACCTCCCAGAATCTGAAAAATCTCATTATAGTCATATCTCCTGAATGGATGGCTGTATCAACAAAATTATCTTTTTTAATTAAACTAAAACCTTTTTTTTTACATCATATAGTTGTTCCTGTGTTACAATTATGCTGATCAACATTTCACATTTGCTGCCTTGATGGCCACCTGAAAAACTATACATGGATAATTCATCCTGGGTGGATGGTCCTATCGACATTAAATTTCACAAAAATACTTTGTAGCTGGTTTTGTATAATTATAATGATATAATTATCATTATGTGACTACCAGTATGGCATCTTATTGAAAACCTTGTTATATCTACTCCTCTTGCACTGATGGTGGCATTGACATGGGTTTTGCTGAAACACTTTTTGCAGTGTGTAACTGGTTCAAAATGAAAATGGTGCGTATCTTACCACCAACATTTTCATATATTTGTAAAGGAGTTTGAACACCAGACATAAATGACTTTGTGTTGAAGTCAAGTGCATCACTTCCATTTTTTACATTGAGCTTATGAACACAGTGACTACTACATACACAAATGAATTTTTACCAGACTTTTTATATAGCTGCATTCCAATAAACAGCTTAACAATGACATTTATTTCAAGATCAAAGGTACTGACTAAGGTTTTTAGCTATACTTTTGGCTTGTAAGCATGATAGCAGAAACAAACATGAATTAATTGTTTTATCAAATCCAGTTTGTTGATATAATAATGGCTATTCAGTATCTTATAATTTTGTTAAATAAATAATAATTATAAACCAGACTTCACATGTTGATATATTTTGACATTTTCTGTGACAGTTAAGATCGGTGATTTTAGTCCATCTTGACAGGACCAATGTCAAAGGTCAAGGCAAAGAATTTAGTACATTACTTAACAAGCAGTATGTGAACATCTTAACTTGAACATACAAAAATATTTTTGTTTCCAAATTTATTAAGTTGGAATTTATCAAGAATAATAGAGATGGTTTCCATACTCAGCAGTTCAAAGGAATACAAGGTCATAAGAAAAAGACTCATAGAAATTATTTTCAGACATTAAGAGCATCAGTTCCTTCAAGGGAGTCTTGTTTAATATTAGAAAAGCCATGCTTTAATACAGTGTAGTTTAAAATCATTTTCTATATTTTAAAAAATCATTTTCAAATATTTAACATTCAGAGACATTCCTGAAATTTAGAAAATAACAGCCTGATTTAGGGATTAGAAAATGCTTTGCTTATACAGCTACGTTATTTTCTCTTTTTACAAAATCATTTCTTTTTTTTTTTTACAGAATCATTGTTTGATATTAGTAAATTATTTTTTACCTCCACAGTTGCTTACCATGGTGTTGCATAAACTGAAGTAAGTAGTTAGAATTACTGACCATGATTTTAAAACCTCACCACAGTGAGAGCTTTGTAATTTGCTCAATCTACAAGATATAGTCTGTCCAGTACCCAAAATCAGTACCTTGGTCAGATGAAAATAAGCCATCATTAATGTAAATATCTGGACATTAAATTACTTTTCTCTCTATCCATATCATGAAAATTATTTATCCTGAATATCTTGTCCAGAAAATTAATGTCTCTTGTCGAGTCTGTGTATTAATGCATCTGGCAAGTTCATTGCTGGTTGGAAGTATAATACATGTAATGATTTTATTTAAAGAAAAAGCTCATTTGGTCAATTGACCAATCTTCCATTAGGCCTTCTACAAGTATGTATGTATGTACAGTACATATATATATATATATATATATATATATATATATATATATATATATATATATATATATATATATATATATATATATATATATATATATATATATATATATTTAATTGTTTGTTAGTTTCTTTATTTTTTTTTATTTTATTACATGCTATTGTAATGTAACATTGTATGTTGGACTTGACCTTGTCCAAAACTGAGTTCATTTCTGTTTGACCCAAATTTATTTTTTTTATTTTATATTGTGTAAATGACTAATACATATCTAAATTATTATCTATGTGTGGGTTTAAAATCAGTATTATTATTAATAGAAGTAAATGTGTTTATTTGGGTCTAGGTGTAGGTTTTGGAATTTCCTAAGTGAATTTTACATAGTTCAGGTTATGGTTTTTATTTTGTGAACATTTAGATCATTCTAGAAGGTTATTTTCCATTAGGTAGTGTTTTTTTTGAGAAAATGCTAATTGTGACCTGAGGTTAAGTAGAGAATTATATAATCTTGTAACTGAGAGGATTTTTTCAGTCATGCTTTAAGATCTAGCACTTTCAAGTTGTATTACATGTATATGTTGAGTCTAGTATTTCAGTTTTGGGCTGAAAATTTTATTTCTTCCAAATATTGAACTGAAGTGATTATTTTCTCTGAAAAAGTGCTCTGATAAAATTCTTGGATAGAGACATTCACTGGAATTTATAGCGAATTCAGACCTGGGATTATATTATTGTGATTCAACAAAAGACCGTTGGCATTTCAACACTGTACAAGCTATCACAGAGACATCATTGCCATCAGTTTTTGGATTTATTCTGGATTTGTACAGAATTTTATTCAGGACTTTAAATTATTAGGATTTGTGTCTGTAGTTCTTGGATTATTTTGGGGTTTAATTCGCAATACCATAAGTTCTTTTTTCTCATTTTCACTTTGTATTCTAGGTAAATTATTTGTTGAATTTTACAAAGCTAGTTGCTTTTCACTCTTTTCTATGCTATTAAAAACTATCGACACAACCTCCACAGCATATGGTATGGAGATTAGAGCTGAAAAAAACAAACTGATGACAAACAACACCAACGGCATCAGTGCAGAAATAAAGGTCAGTGGACAGAAGCTGGAAAGAGTCACAATCTTCAAGTACTTGGGATCAATTATCACAGATGAGGGCTCCAAACCAGAACTACTTTGCAGGATTGCCCAGACAACAGCAGCAATAACAGGTTGAGACCAGTATGGAAAGATACTAACATTGCTTTTGGTGCCAAAATAAGGTTGATGCACTCAATTGTCATATCCATCTTTCTGTATGCTTGTGAAACATGGACACTCACATCAGATCTACAAAGAAGGATTCAAACCTTCAAAATGAGATGCTACTGCAAGATCTTGGGCATCTGATACATTGACCATGTAACCAATGAAGAGGTCCACAAGAGCATCCAATGAGCCGCTGGATCCTATGAAGACCTCTTGACCACTGTAAAAAGGTGTAAACTGAAGTGGTACAGTCATGTCTCAAGATCATCTGGACTGGCAAATACAATCTTGCAAAGCATAGTGCGAGGGTGAAGAAGAAGAGGCAGACAGAAAAAGAGGTGGGAAGATGACATTAAGGAGTGGACAGGCATGGGATTTGGAGATTCCCAAAGGGCAGTAGAGAACAGGGAAAGATGGAGAGAATTGTTGTAAAGTCAACTGTGGTGCCCCAATGATCTCTTGGGCTAAGGGATTGATGATGATGATTAAAAACTATATAACTGATCTACTGCTACAAGAAAATATGAACAAGGCTTCAAGTATGAGTACATACAGGATTCTTAAAAACAGTAGCAGTGAACATGTGTTAAACATAGGTGAGTACATGATGCATTGTTTTAAAGAGTAGTAGTACAGAATTTTAAAAAAATTATGCAAATGATTGTTTCTGTAGATGTTGACTAAGAAGCTTTCTAAAAGCTTAGCATGAGTCAGATGACTTTATATAGGGTGGTATGGAATTTCATAGTTTGGCTCCAGAAAAAGCCAAACTCTTATAAAGCTCTGAATTTAGTTTAGTTAAGTATAAATTGTTGTTTGAAATGGATTTTAGTTCATTCTGTACATATATTCATTTCCAACAAATTTAAAATTACATTTAAGATAATCAGGAGTCAAACCATGTAAGGATTTATAGACTAGTAAAACCTTTTGAAATGAGTTATCTGCTGAAATGGAAGCCACTTTAGGGTTTTAAAAAGATTTGTTGATGGTGTATCTAAATAACGTAAGAATAACTCTAGTTGCTCTTTTTTAAATTTCAGTAACCTTTCTTGATTTTCTGTATCACTATTTCTCCAGATAGAACAAAAATATTCTAGGTGTGGCATGATATATGCATTGTAGAAATTCTTTCTCAGTTTTTCAGGGAGATAAGATTGTATTGTTAAAGAGATGGAGTAGTGAGTTAACTTTTTTAATTACCTTATTGACTTGAATTTTCCAGCACAAGATATTGTCCATCATGATGCCAAGCAGTTTTTCATTTTCAGACTGTTGTATATCCATTCCTTTTATCATTACTTTTAAGTCATCTTTCTCAGCTTTTACTCTTGCTCAACTACCTATGATCATGGCTTTTGATTTGGCCGCAAAAATCTTCATACCACTGTGATCACACCAGTTATTTATTTTTACCAAATCTTTATTTAATTTAGTGCTAATCGCATGGCCTCTTGATCCAATGCTATATCATGTCATGTCATCTGCAAACATAGTGGTGGATAGCTTGTTGTGATATGGTAAGACACTGATGTACAACAGAAAGTGTAATGGTCCAAGAACTGATCTTTGTGGAACACCGGACTTTCTTATCTGAAAGTTTATTTAAAATAGAAACTTCTTGTTTTCTGTCTTCAAGATAGGTTTGAAACCAAGTTAAGCTTTCATGGTTAACTTGATTTATGCTGAGTTTTTCCAGCAGGATGTTGTGATTTACAAGGTCAAAAGCCTTTGTGAGGTCAAGACTGTATCTACAAGGTTACCTTGATCTATTGCTGTTAGCCAATCAACCACCATTCTAGAAAATGTAGTTTGGCATGATTGTCCTTTATGAAAGCCTGATTGTCATGAATATAGTAAATTAAAATCTTCCAAATAGTTTCTAAATTTATTACAAATATGTCTTTCTAATATCTTTGAATGTGATGGTAAAACTAATAAAGGTCTGTAGTTATTCATTAAAGATCTCCCTTCTTATGTATGGAGTTACTTTTGCCAGTTTTAACATGTTTCGAAAATACCTGTGGAAAAACTTGAATATATACATAAATGAAGGTGCAATCACTAGAGATGAGAGTTTTAGGAATTTAGCACTTATGTAGAACTGTAGCTTTTCTGACATCAATGGGTTAAGTAAATTAGGTTCCATTAAACTCTTGCATACCATTAAAGAACACTTACATAATAAAGTTCTGGTCATTTAGCAAAAATAAAATCTATGGTTACATTTGCTTTTTTGGTCAAACTGTCAGCCTGTTTGTGTACATGTACTGCCAGTGAATATAAATATATACAGTACTGTACCCAAATACCCTCTCAGACCAATCCTAAACAATACAGCAGTTTCTGTAAACTCTGGGTAGGTTTATGAACCATAGTAGATATCATGTTGTTTAATCTGTTTGAATGTAAACAATAACATCAATTAATTAAACCCCAGCAAGTCTCAATCACAGTAAAAAATTTATCTCAAACCTTGACCTTTTTTCAAGATTTTAATGATGTGTGCAAATTGGAACTAAAATTACACTGGGATAGGTATTTAAGCCCTTTATAAGTGTATGTTTGACTCCCTATTGATATACAAATGAGGTCCCCACCCACTGTCCGAACACTTGAGATCAATGGAATAGCAAGTTACTTGTTGATGGGACTATTAACCTGACTCATTTCTACATATGGAAGAGGTCTCCAAAGGTGAAACTTGGTACTGTGATAAAGGGGATATATTTTGGTTCCTCATTCTTAGTCCAAACATGAAAAGTAAATTTAAAAGGCATCAGTAGAAAGCCAAATCCCTTCTGAACATCCTAGTCTAATATGTAACAATTTGTGTTTGAAAAGAAACCTACAACATGAAATCAAATGGTATCAAAATTATCTCTAATTGTGAGTTGTTACTTCCTTTTAAAAAATTAGAAAATTGGATAGAGTGAAAAAGTATTCAAATAAAAGTGATCTCTTTCCATTTTTAGACTGGTACAAGTTTCATTCCATAATTACAGTCTACAAAAGGAGCAAAGTGGTTTACACAGATGTACACGATTGATGACAATGTTTTCAAACAGCACATTGTTCCACTTTCATTGCAAGTTTTCATTATAATGAGGACACAAAGTCAAGAATATTATATCAAGTTCTTGTAGTTACATTAAAAAATTGATTTTGAAAGAAGTAATGTGTTATTTTTTAATGTGAATATCTGTTCTTTAGACCAAATAAAATTGAGACAACCATTAAATTGGTTTACTGTGGCAGCTTTATTTTTACTGCCAACATTAAAAGGAATGTTCTGTACAAGTTATAGCATACAAATTCACTGAGAGAATATTTAAGATTATTAACAGTATGTATGTATGTATGTATGTATGTATGTGTGTGTGTGTGTATGTATGTATGTATATATATATGTATGTATGAATGACCACACAGCTCCAAATTAATTTTATAGCAATTTGTGATAGAAGTCAACAGAGTAATTCTTTAATAGCATCCATCCTCATGCACACAACAGAATAAATATTTGTAAAACCAAAGAAAACATTACATAATGAATATTATGAAATTTAATTGCTTTCACTATACTGTCTGTACTTGATTGTAAGTCAAATCCAACTGCAAACTGCACAGACCCAGATCTGCCATTGCATAATGTGCTAGCAGGTCTGGGTCTATGCAGTTTGTTAGGAGTAATCAGAAAAATAAACACCATAGACCCTGATCTGCAGATGCATTATGCGATGGCAGATCAGGGTCTTTGTTTTTTGCAGTTTGACTTCACTAATAAGTGAGTACACATGGTAATAAAGACAGGGTGCACAGATTCCATGAGAGATAAATTGAGTGGAAGGTATCAGTCAGATATTTCTTGATGTTGATACGAGTCACAAGCCAATCAAATCCTACACCTGGCACTCCATGGGTTACCAGAATACAGATCAGTTCGTACGGATAAACCTTGACGTGCAATTGAAAGCACTCTATTACTTTTGGGTCATTATTTTTTAATAAACATCATTAACCCTTGACAAGCCAATACATTTTATGATGAAATGGCCTAAACACATTTTGGTCCATATGCACAGGCACTGGGGGATACTAATGTTACACTCACTAATTAATTGGTGAGTGTACACATTACTTTCCCACCCCCAACCCACCCCCGAATCAAGTGCCTGTGTTCATATGTTCTGATTCATTAGCAGATTTTATCATGTCAAGGTTAGCAGTACCATATTGACTGGCGATTTTGAATCGGTCATTGGAATCTGCCACAATGTTGCTGACTAGCTTGTCCAGACTGGAGCTGATCATCCAGCCAAAATATCATGTATTTTTCCATGTTCTTGGTGATTACGCTTATTGGCACCTTTGATACTGCTGTAACTCTGTGCATGATCAGGTGATCATCATACCCATGCATGTTATGAAGCAAAATGGGGATTTTTGTTTTGTTGGTATAAATTCACAACTGTAGATTCCATGCTCTGCCTGCTGCCCTGCTATATGTGCCAGTGATTGTGTAATTTGGCATCAGTGAAACTAAGAGTGCCATTACATATCCAGCAATGAGTGCCCACAGAAACAGTACATGTGTCATCATTATTTATAATCAGATGTGTGGGGGATGAGAGCTGTTGGCAGATCCATTTCACTGTAACCTCGTGTGATTTATGAAAGACCTTTATTGTGTTTGTGGCACTGGCACCTGAGTGCGGTACAACATTGGTGGCTCAGTTTGTCCATCACATCTGGCTACAGTTTTACAAAAACTGAATGGAACTTGTTCAGATACTTGCATCATATTTGTTAGAAGTTCAGGAGCGTCCACTGGAACGGTAAGACATTCAAAGTCCACGCAGATAATATATGGTACCTTCACTATTAGTTGTACTGCTGTAAATTTCAGAATGTTTTAACTAGGTTCTGGTATAATCATACTCTGCAGCTTTTCACTCATTTCACCTCAGTAATAGTTATGTTTGTCAAGCAGCTGTTGGGTACTACATACATGCATGTAATGTCTACATGGAAATTTCCTACTATTGTACTTACAATGTTGGTATATAATGCTTGTGGAAAATTTGTGTTCCACATATAATGGTACTGTGCCTTGAAATTGTGCATTAATAACAAATCAATATAAAACTGCCTGCCACACAGTCTGAATTATTAGTAATAAATAAATCCGCAAGCTCTTGTACCAGGTACAATGTTTATTAAGTCGATCCTGGTCAAAGTGAACTGAAATTGAATCCATCAGTGAGAACTGCATCAACCCACATACTTCGGTATCAGCATCAGATCCAATAATTCTAAATGTTATGGCTCTTTTTTATCTTTCAGCTATTGTGTTTGCTTCTCTGGACCTAGAAAAGGGTTCATAAAATCTCTCCCATTGACTAGAGACTTTAGATGCCATCATTACGTTCATACTAAAAGTATCTTTCTAATTGATTTGCTCATTACTAGATTAACTATCACTAGTAAACATATTCATTGTCTTTGTCAGTAGGCGTCAGTGACTTGGAAGTTAAATTGCACAATATAAAATAATGACTTTTCATGCTTACTGATGTATTCTTCACCAAGCCGGCATTGTTACTGTTTCAATAAAATCTGTTAAGTCAGTTCATTTATCGAGTTGTTCTGGATATGTATTTTAAAACTACATCTTTTGAGCATCTTTGAAAAATATGTAAGATGCATTGAAATAAAGTAGCAATTTAATATTCTCAGTAACATTAGAAACACACCACTGTTTATGTCATTATGATGCCAGTATTATACATGCTCATAAATCCTTTCAAAATACTATTTGGATCAATCTTTGGATTTTTTTTTTTTTTATTTTTTTTTTGCCACAGCACAGCGATATATATACAGTAAAAACTGTCATGAGCGACCTCTGCTATGAGCGACCACCTGTCATATCCGACCACAATCGTAATGCACGTTTATTATATAAACGCTCTGTTATGAGCGACCACCTGCTAAACGCGACCAGCGACCACGATATCTTGGCAAAATATGCATTTCGACACTGGTATGAACGACCGCATCGCAAAAACGAGGATAAACTCCACCAATCTTTATTTAATCCCTGTAAGAACGACCGCTCATACCTTTCTAAATAAAAACAAAAAAATTAAAATAAGCTGGCTACCGGCCGCACGATTCACCCCAAACCACCCAAAACCACCCAAAACCTGCCCAAATCCGTTACAAACACGAAGTAAATTAAACGAAGCATACTCAAAACCACAAGAAAACCTTGGAAAGAGTATTATTTTGTAGAAACAGACGACAAAATAGGTTGCATTTATTTTTTATATAGGTTGTAAACATTGAAACAAGGGAGACAAATGTTGCTATATTCATCGCCAGTGCTGGTTATCAAAAAGAGCCAGTCAATAAGTAAAAACGGCCACATTGTGACCACAAGTAACATTCATACCAACGAGGATAAAAACAATAATATATACACCACACTGTAAATGTTCTTGTCCTTATTAGCAATTGGTTGTCGCTACGGGCTTTAGCGATAGATTGTATTTCTTCATTGCATTTTATTTAAATTCTTTTTAGAATAATCTGAAGTAAATAATTGCCCATCAGTGCCATAACTGTCAAATAAGATTAACACAACATTACAAAACAACGAACAACTGAAAGTACCACATAATTTCTGTATCATCGGTTTCAGATTTCTAGCAAATATGGCATGCCTCGCAGCTAATTAAACAATTATAAATATGTACAAAGATTATTGTTCAAAGTCTTATCAAGCACAGTTTTAAAACATGAAGTGTATCAACATTGAAATGATGAAATTCAACTCAATTGTATTTTGCATGCTTTAAAGCAAAGCATTAATGCAATCAACATAAAACAAGTAATGCTTGCAACCTGTGTAGTAGGTAACTAAAACTTCCTAAAATTGTACTATTATAAACATTGCAAAGAATTTTTATATAAAACCAGATCAAAAACTGGAACAATGGAAATGCGTAGCCATTCATCGACATTAGGCAAGTGTATTTCTAGTTCAGTTTGCACAGCCTAGGTCAATGCTCGCTATTATCACCATTTCTTTTGCGATGTTCGTTCCGCCTTTGAACGCTTTCTTTGCCCAGGTTTGCGTCCCGCATCTATTTTCGGCCGGATGCATTGGAATTTTTCCATTGGATGAATGTATGTACTTCGAAGTATTGGAATTTAGTTGCTTTTGTAAAAAAATTGTAAAGAGTCTTGTTTTTTTTTGCTGATGTTTTTGTGCGCCAAATGGTTTCATCAATTACATATAAAGAGGAAGAGCCAAATATATTATAATTGCCAGAGCCATATAGTGCGCGATGCAAATCTATAAACTGAGCTTGAGTTACACTATATAACCTGTTAATTAATTCGGGTATCTTGTGTTGTTCCCTATCAGCAACCTGCTTAAGTTTATTGTCGATAGATTCCGAGTTGTTGTTGGTCCAAAGACTCGTGATAGTTTTGTTTTTTAATGGTTTGTACACAAACATTTTAATTTTATGACTTATGAACTTATTGAAGTACTGTGCGAAATTGGGATATTTTTAAAAATACATTGCCAGATTGTCTTCTCGTTCTGCAAACTCAGCGTCATCTTGATTGAATATTAGGCCACAGTAGTAGAAGAAAATGATGTTCCTGTCTCAGTTGGGGATTCTAGCTCAGAAGAGGTTCCTGGACCAAATTTTTTGATCCAGATCCTCTAGACTTATTTTGTCATATTAAACAATAAAATATTATATAAATAATGGATTATTATAAATCGCCAATAAAAGGTGTTGGATTTAATCTAACAAACAAATTTTTTAAAAGATTCAGTTCCATTAAATCAGCTTCGAGATATACTGGCATGCAACCCAACATAATAAGCGATTGTATTAAAAAGGTTGTTTATCATTTATCAATCAAGTACGGATCAGTATGGTTGTTTGCGGACGAAGACGATGAGCGAATAGCGGGTTGGACAACTGATCCAATGTTATTCATCGACAATATGGTTGATGTTTTATTTGACAAAGATATTTCTTTTTTAGCTCAAAATAAGGTGACAAAATAAGATGATAAAATATATTTGTTGGGGAAATGGGGTCTCTGAGATAGAAACAACTCATTTTCCTTCTACTACTATAAATAATAAAAATAAAAATAATATTCCTCAGCGAGGAATGTTTTTATAGACGGCACAACACATAATTATAGTAGCATATTTACAGCAAGCATATTTACAGCATTATATATAAGGACTGCACAACATATAAACTTAATTCTAACTTCTATTCTATTATCTGTTTTAATTTTGTCAATATGATCAGGAACCAAATCATTTAGAATAGCGCCGTTGAATGTTTCATAAATGACGCGGTGACTGTAATAACCAACTCGATCAGTTTTAGTTCCACAAACTGTTACACGTAAATAATCAGTGTTATGCAAATTTCCGAATACTATTTTTGTTTTTCTATTTCGTATAATTCCTTTGTCAGAGGCCTCATACAAATCAAACACGGGATGCGGTTGAAATTCATCTTGCAAAGAGAGATTTTCGATATTGTTGTCGCTAATCGAGTTATTTACACGATAAACTCGTTGTCCGTCTGGAATTTCACCGCAGAACAAAGTATAAATAAAATCTTTCCTGAACATTTCAACACGTTCCGCATTATCACCTTTTACTGAAATTTTGATTCCAGCTGGCGTTGGTATACCAAACAGTTTTTCATATTTCATATGGATAACAGATCCAAATGCATTCCCGGCATAATGATTATAGATTGGATGAACATGATAATGCGTTTGTTCTTCTGCAGTTAGTCGGATGTATTTTAAAATTTCTGTAATTATTTTATATAGCATTTTATATCTCTAATTGAAAAATTTTAATAAGCCAGTTAAATATATAAAATATTACATAAATATAATGTTAAAATTACGAGATATTGCTAAGAAGAGCCTTATAAAAGCAGAAAAAACTGCTACTGCATTTTCTGGTTATGATAACAGTTATAAATTAGATAATCTAAACATTTTAGCAAATTTTAACTCCACAAATTTATTTCATCTTTGATAATGTATATTTCGACAACGAAATTGCCGAACCATATTTAACAGCTAAATCACAAAATATATTAGTTGGAACAAATATTTCCTCAGTCGCTGATGAAATACATCAGGAAATAAATAAAAAAATTGGAGGAATTTACTACATCAGGATCAGGTTGGAAATTTGAAATGATAAAAGAAGTTTTATTTCACACAATGAAATATAACGTACTCCGCGGTAGTTCTTATGTTGATCTCCCTCAAAAAATTAAAAACAAAAAATGCTGCATAAATGTCAAAAACTATGATAACGAATGTTATCGTTGGGCAGTTTTATCTGCTAGACATCCTCAAAGTTGTAACTGTGATCGAGTTGAAAAATATTTGCCGTACAAAGATGAGATAAATTTTAACGGAATAACTTTTCTATTGGCAGAGAATCAGATACCAAAGTTTGAAAAACAAAACGATATTTCAATAAATGTTTTCGGATTAGATGAAAAAGAAAATGTTTACCCAAGATATATTTCAGCGACTGCTACACAAAATACAATAAATTTATTATTTTATAAAGGATAAAAAAAAAACTTTCTACTACTGCCACTGTCTTCACTGAAAAGCATACGAAGTATTGATTTTTTGACAAGATCGTCACATCCATGTTATGCAAAGAGTACCGAATGTTGTCTTTAATATGCTTGGTGCAATATTAAAATTCTGCATTACAAAAATTGTATCTTAGAGCATTTGTCAGAGCTTTTTCATCGTCCGTACCAAATATAAACTTATCTCCAATTTTTTCGCGAATATGCGAAAAGAACTTGTAATATGTGTTTTCGTCTGACTCCCAACGAAGACACAGCGGACCTAAGTCAAACCTTGATTCATTCATAGAACGACAGGAGAGACACACATAATCCAAATCCAGTTTTCCCCATTGTCTTAGTTCTTCTGCACTCATGGACTGACACTGTCTATGGTACCAATTTCCACACGTAATACAATAAATACATTCAGATGCAGAAGTTGCACTACAACTGCCACAAGGATATTTCTTGGCGCGCTTTGGACCCATTTTGCACAATTGAATTAAAATAAACAAATATATTTGATGTAGCAAAGTATACTCGTTGTAGCATATATTCTGAAATGATACAAATTGCTATTGCGAACTTTATATATACCATTTAAATCAATTGCAAAATAATCGCATCATTCTCATTAATGTTAGAACATCCTACCTTTTATTTACCGACTTCTTTGATTTTTACCGCCTTCTGTTACTTCCATGGACCGCCGTTTTGTCAAAGGGTGTACTAGAATAATAGTTTGTGTGTGTGTGTGTGTGTGTGTGTGTGTGTGTATATATATATATATATATATATATATATATATATATATATATATATATAAAATCAATTACAAAATATTCTCACCATTCTCATTCATTGTAGAACACACTACTTTTTATCTACTCACTGATTTGATTTTTACCGCCATCTATAACTTCCGTGGACCGCCGCTTTGTGACAACATGTACTCAAATAGTTTGGTTCGCACAAAAAATTTTGTGTTTTGAAGACAATTTGTTGCCTACCATTTATATGTATGCATTTATAGATCCTCGCATCTGATCGCACAAATGATTCACATGCGCAGAAGACTGCTTTATCATTATCATTAAATTTCAAGCAATGACGATGATATTCTTAAATGCAGTGACATGAAGTATAAAGAAAATCATGGATCAGCAGTAATTTTCACTTCATTATAGAAATAAAAAATCAGTACCTTTACATGATTTAATTTTTTTTTTGTATTTAAAACGTCAAGAAGAAATATAATATACTGCTATAGGCCTTTGCGACAACAAATTCTTAACAAAGACAATAACAAATATATGTAAAAATATTTATAATATCATGCACATGTTATTGTTGTCATCCACGTTAATATATATGGCACACTGATGGTCCGTTATTTACTTCACAATGAGGCCGTTTATACCTGGAACGTACTGACTGGGTCCGCCTTTGACTTCATAACCAGCATAGGGGATCAATCCAGTAATATTTATCTCACTTTTGTCATTTCCATCCGATGTTAATACTAAATCCGGCATAATTTATCGTCTGTTTCAACAAAATAGTACTCTTTCCAGTTTTCTTGTGGTTTTGGATATGTTTCGTTTGATTTACATAATGCTTGTGGTGGATTTGGGCAGGTTTTTGGTGGTTTTGGGCAGGTTTTGGGTGGTTTGGGGCAGGTTTTGGGTGGTTTTGGGTGAATCGTGCGGCCCGCTGGCTACCAATGTCTGAATATTTTAGCTATGCTTATAGTGCATAATTTCTGTCGTAAACCAGACTAAAGTATATGTAGATTATTTTCTAGTCTGGTTCCCTGCTTCGTATGCTCCCTGAGTTGTTCTCCACTATTCGTATAAGGAGCATACAAAGCAGGGAACCAGGTTAATTATTCCCGCACTTAGGTCTCACTGAGCAGTTTATCTGGTGAATTTTCATCCGACAATGACCTATTGCAGAAAAATGAGAATAATTTTACACTGAAGATACAAATAAAAACAAACTAATGATTTTTGTAGAAAGCATGCATGTGAGATTTTGACTGCGGCAATCAGGTTAATTCCTTATACAACTGGTGGCTTTTATACTGAACCAAGACTGCCACCAACCCCTCTTTTTTACATTCATTTTTGACAGCAAAGAGCTATTTTGACTATTTTCCTGTGACAAGGCGGCTAAAAGAATCAGTATGTGCCTTATTGCATGAATAAAGTTCACTAGTACTATAACAAATTAGCATACTTTTCATCACCACTCAACCATCTCGATTTTTATATATTTACCTCTGTAGCAGACATACGTAAATACGTAAGCCAAGTCGGCTGTTCATTTGCAGCCCAAGTTATGCATTTGATCTCCAGTGCTAGTCTAACTGTGAC
Organism: Megalonaias nervosa; assembly: GCA_016617855.1. Lineage (NCBI taxonomy): Eukaryota > Metazoa > Mollusca > Bivalvia > Unionida > Unionidae > Megalonaias > Megalonaias nervosa. The sequence continues at coordinate 16,155 of JAECUM010062750.1, forward strand.
AGACATTCACCAAACAAGCCAACCCATTTTCAAGCCTAACTCAAAGTAAATCTAAACCACATTGCAGATTTAGCTTCTGTGTGAATTTATAAATGCTAGGCTTATGATAATTAGGTTCATGCCTTCTACCTTAAAAATTAGGGAGGTGTCAAAATACGAAACTATCCAGTGAGACCTTAGCCTGCTTCCCGGCCTTAATCGCAGGACCCGACATCAATGTGAACGACCGTATCGAGAGAACAGACAGACACCACTGACCTATATGTAATCAATTGTTACAACAACCGCTTGATTAGTAACGATTGTTCTGATCAAAAACAAGCATAAAAGGAATATATAAAAAAAAAGGATTGTTGCTACCGGTGATGGATGCTACAGTCCGTAAACCAGGCTAATGTATATGTCACGAATTGCCGTTGTGGTGCCAAAGTTGACGTAGTGGTAGCGTATATTGTTTGTCTTTAGAGTTAATCCGTATTGCCAGGGTGAATAAGGTCATTGTCTATTAAACCAGCAAGAGAGTATCGTTTGTGGGATT